>NW_019773737.1:501384-522746 GCF_001039355.2 Lingula anatina
AATTTTAAATAATTGAAATGCATTTCTTTCTAACATTCAGTTTACGTACGTTTTTTGGTAGCCTCTCAAAGTTTTAAACCTCAAATATTGGAGACCATAATAGAGGCAGCCAAGGACACGTTTAGGGAACACGTTTGAACCCGTAATGATGGACATTTACAGGTGTAGGTCCAGTATAGAGCTTCTTGTAAACAGTTTAGAACCAAGGGACCGAACTTGATTTGAGGACCAGAAGAGAGGCTTTACATACGTTTAGCCCGTATCTTAGGTGTAGTACCATTAAACAATACAGATTTTCTGTATGGGGCAAAACAGTACTTTGTTTCAATTTTATAAATCTACAGTATTTCCACTTCAAAGCTAGGAATGTCTGAATCATGATTTTGTTGGATTTGTGTCCCAAGAATAACATATTTTGGATTAATTTTTAATTATTTGTTTTAAATAAAGATAAAATGTCACATTGTGTAATGTTCTATATTTTAACAATTATAGGAGAAGAATGACAAGAAAAAAATAACTACACGTTTAATCTTCTTTTTCACTATTCGAAATTTCCAGTTGCCCCATGTCAGCTCCTCTCAGTACAGCTACCAGGAAAACTTGCTGACCTTAAAGGCCGTGAAGACTTGGTACAGCAAATACAGCAGCACATTGCAGGTGAAACCCGACTTGTTCTTCTAACTGGGATGGGTGGCATTGGGAAGACATCAGTGGCTATCGAGGTCGGGCATCGAGAACAAAATGTACTGTATTTTGATATGAGACAAGTTACCAACCTTGAATCTGTGAAGTTATCTCTAGTCCAGCACTACCACCCAACACGATCCCTGAAAGATTTATACGGTGACTATCAGAATATACTCATTCAAACTTTGTCTAGTTTAACTTCTGACACTGTTATCATTTTTGATAACAACGATGAGATTATTAAGTCAAATTTGCAGGACTTTCACAGCTTGTTTCAGAATTTTTTAAATTCATCAAAGCATATCACTTTGTTGTGTACCAGTCGTGAAGCATTCAGTGTCATGTCGCATAATATGGCTGTCCTAGACGTACCTCCCCTTGAAAATGCACCCTCCATTGATATCCTTTTGGAAGGAAAACCAACTAGTCCCAATTATAGCGAGTCATTAATGTTAGGTGAAATAGCAGAGAAGTGTGGAAGGAACCCCCTTGCACTCAAATTATTAGCAGTTCAACTCAAGAAAAAAACTGCGCAGAGAGTATTAGATAGGATGAAAAACAAAAATGTAATCGCAAGCCTTAAGGTTGCAAATCTTCCAGCCTCTCAAGAAATGATGGCATGCCTGGATATGTCTTATGAGGCACTGAATAGTGAAGAACAGAAATTGTTTAGAGCTTTACATATATTTCCAGTTTCATTTCTCGTGGGAGAAGTTTCAGAAATGTTTTCAGAAATTTTGGAAATAGATGAGGATGAATGTGAATCTATCCTTGACAGTCTTTGCAACAAATCTCTCCTAAGTGCAGACCACAGTGTGTATGATCTCCATCCCTTATTAAAAGCTTATGCAGCGTTTCAATCAAGAAAAGATCAAAATGAAATATCTTGCATACAGGATGCATACCGTAAGCATTACATGAAACAGGTCCCTCATTTGATATTCAAATCAAAATATTTCCCTTCAAAAGAATTGCACAAAAAAGCACAAAATGCACTGCCACATTTTAAAGTTATCGCTGATTTGCTGTTACATCAACTAAGGACCAACAAACAAGACAAAGAAATGCAGTTTCTGTATACAAATCTAATTTCAATTGCACGTGTGTTTCAATTGTTTTTCTTATACCCTGAAGCCTTAACGATACTTAAAACATTAGAAATGGTAAAAGAAAACATGTTCAGATTTGCACAAATTGGAACTTTTTTTTATGTCATAGTCGGTGATGTACTGTATGGAATGGGTAAGTACAAAGAGGCACTTACATATTATAAAAAATCTCTTGAAATACAGAGAGAAAACTTTGGTGAGAAACACCCTGATACATCCTGGACATACCATAAAATTGGCATTGCACTATGTGACATGGGTAAGTACGTTGAGGCACTTTCATATTATGAGAACTCTCTAGAAATCAAGAAAGAAATCTTTGGTGAGAAACACCCTGATACTGCTACGACATACCATGGTATTGGCAGTGCACTATGTGAAATGGGTAAGTACGTTGAGGCACTTAAATATTATGAGAAATCTTTTGAAATCCAGAAAGAAATACTTGGTGAGAAACACATTCATACTGTTCTTACACGCAGGGATATTGGCAATTTACTTGGCTGCATGGGTAAGTACGCAGAGTCACTTAATTATTATGAGACATCTCTTGAAATACAGAAGGAAATACTTGGTGAGAAACACCCTCGTACTGCTGGGACATACCATAACATTGGCACTGCACTTTGTGACATGGGTAAGTACACAGAAGCCCTTACATATTATGATAAATATCTTGAATTCCAGAAAGAAACACTTGGTGAGCAACACCCTGATACTGGTACAGCATACTTTAGTGTTGGCAATGCATTAAGTCAAATGGGTAAGTACGCTGCGGCCCTTACATATTACGAGAAATCTCTTGAAATTCAGAAAGAAACACTTGGTGAGAAGCACCCTGATACTGCTGGGACATACCATAACATTGGCAATGCCCTAAATGGCATGTGTAAGTCCATGGAAGCACTTACATATTATGAAAAATCTCTTGCAATCCAGAAAGAAATATTTGGTGAGAAACACCCTGATACTGGTAGGACATACCATAGTATTGGCAGAGCACTATATGACATGCGTAAGTACGCAGAGGCACTTACATATTTTGAGAAATCTCTTGAAATCAGGAAATTAATATATGGTGAGCAACACCCTAGTACTGCTACGACATACAATAGTATTGGCATTGCATTTCTTGGCTTGGGTAAGTACGCTGAGGCATTTGCATATTATGAGAAATCTCTTGAAATCAACGAAGAAATACCTGGTGAGAAATACACTGATTATTCTATGGTATACAGAAATATTGACAATGCACTATGCTGTATGGGTAAGTACAAAGAAGCATTAAAATATTACGAGAAATCTCTTGAAAAACAGAAAGATGCACTTGGTGGGAAACACCCTGATACTGCTTGGACATACCAGAATATCGGCAATGCACTATGTGACATGGGTAAGTACGCAGAGGGACTGACATATTATGAGGAATCTCTTAAAATCACGAAAGAACTGCTTGGTGAGATACACCCTGATACTGGTTTGACATACCAAAGTATTGGCAGTGCTCTTTATCAGATGGATAAGTATGCTGAGGCATTATCATATTATGAGAAATCCCGTGAAGTTTTCGTAGAGCATTTTGGTATCATGGATTCTAAAACCAGGAGTCTTGATAGTTTAGTACGTGATGTAAAAATACACATTTTGAAAAAAGTAATCATGAATATAATCAAATACATTGCCACTGAATTGATTGTCAAAGGGAAATATGGTCAGGCCGGTCGATTCTTAAGTTTTATTGGTTGGGATTTTAATCTCTATTACAAATTTTAGAAATATATGGAAGGTCCAACCTTTGTTTTCAAGCGAATGGTGGCAATAATGTGTATCACTGCTGGAATATTCACCATAAAATGAGAGATGATATGATAGATGATGGATTATTTAAATCAATGTTTGCCATGTTTGAATCAAATTTGAATCAATTGTCCAACGTTTTGAGCCTTGTCATCACGCTAACCCTTATTTGTATGTTTCTAACACTTTCAGACATCTTATCTGAACATAAATTGTGTCAAAATCTTGTACCTTAGGTCTTCGTCGCTGTATCACTGGTCAGTCAGGTTTGCACCAATCACCATGCGTTCTGTCTGGAAATAACCACTTACGTCCACTTAAACAATAACACTGAGCCAATTGCAACGGACAAAACAAAGACTTTTGTTTTTCTATTCTGGCCCGTACAGTATATATCATGTGGTGTCTTCCAAAGACATGTCGTAAATTACCAGTGAAAACCCGCATTGCATCCACATATCTATATCGCGTGACATCTCCCTAAGACTTGCCTGGATTTCCAGTCTGTATACAGGCGTACTGACCTACCTTAACTTTCACATATACAGGGCAAAATCACAGTTTCACATTCATCCTCAATTGTGCTGGGGGATTCCTTTTTTTTTTTTTTTTTTTTAAGATACTAAATGTAAACACATTAAGAACAATGTTTGTTTTTATGGTTGGAAGATTATCAAGTGTGTTGAAATAGTTAACGGAGAAGTAGCAGCCAAGTTCTTATATGTCAGACAAAGCAGATAATAAGTACACGTTTCAAATTTCAGGTCATTGTTAGAAATAGTAAACACACGTGTTAAAAATTTGGTAAATCTACAATCACCGAGACATAATTTATCCAGACCTAGCTAGGTCTCATGTGTTAAAAAGTTATATAAGGGGGCGTTAAATAAATGCTGACGGCATTCTTTGGAAGAAGTATAGGTTATCGTTAAAATAGATCTGTACGTTTCTGAAATGACATACTGTAATGTTTTTTTTTTAATCTCCACGTCGCTAGCAGATACATATTATTGGCCCTTAGAATTTCTCTCCTCCTTCCAAGGCAAAATATCGGACTCAAGATCAGTCCTTTACAAAATGGGGAGAAATAACCGACCCACATCCAAAGCACTGTTAAATTCCCAGAATTTTTGCAAATCGATATATTCACTTCAATGATGACATCATGGGTCTACTACCTGCTACTATCCTGAATCTGCCAGCGCACGTTGTTTTATATCCCATTGATCTTATCAAGTTATAAGGTTGAACAGTTTTATTTAGTGTATGTTTTTATAACCATGCTGCTTTTCGTTTGTCAATAGCTTTAAAATGATTAACTTAATATATCAACCAATATTTTATCTGCTTGCTGCTAAATTAAGTTAATTTTTCTGTACCTATTGACAAATTAAATTATATTTGTTTATTAAATTTTTAATGTTATCTAACATTACTCATTCTGATAAATACCCCTTATCAGGCATAATTCCACTGCCGATTTGCTTTGTTCACTTGTGTTATTGTAATGTCAGATGTGTGATGAATATTAAGTATATAGAGTCAAAGTCGGGATGCTGATTTAGATGTTTTTTCATACTTTGTACTTAGACAGGGTGAGACAGTGGTCATACATGTAGTAACACTGTAACTCGGTGAAAACCGTTTGAAATTACTTGTATATACTTTTTAAAAGTTATTACTATATCTGTACACAAAATGGATGCTAAGGTGTTGTGTGAGCAAACATGACGAGAAAACTGTATGTAATCATTGTTGTTGATATTTGCAGATGATTAATGCACTGATAAATGTACCCTAGTGTTACAATCTATATAGTAATGGCAGATCAGTCGAAGTCTCCTTTTCACGTTATTCTCCCAAACTACATAGGAAAGTGGGAAGATTGAGTCCGTAGTTTGAATTTGATTATAACTGTTAAAAGTATATTTTGAAGGCATTTTTTAGCCTTCGGCAGTTTCCGTAAAGCTTCGGCATGTGTGACAGGTATCATATACTGTCAATAACCAGGGGCGGATTGAGGGTTATTTTCTGACAGTCTTTCAATTTATCTTTGTTGATCCATCTTCCACTTTTGACAGTCTTACGACAGAAAAAATAGATACCCGTCAGTGTAAACTTAATAACCCAGTCCGCCCATGATAGCACTATTTAAGATATCAGGATTTGATGGGCCAGTGGAAACGTCTGTGGTTGCCAAACACGGCGGAATGAGTTCGATTTCCACTCTTTTTTAATCATTGTTATGGTTCAGTGATTAATATGACGGGTATCAATTAGTGTAGTTCTTAACTATGATAAAGTATACTATGATGTGATATTACATGACATCATATATAAATTGTGTACTAGTACATATATATTACAAATGTAAACGAAGTAAACTTCATATTATTGTTGACAGGTGTGTCACTTTTGTCAATTAAATATTATTATTTCTCCTGCGGTTTTATGTTGTTTGGAAGTTCTAAGATTAAGAAAATAACGTGCTAGCACAAAAGCCACACATAAAAGTCACACTTAATTATTTTTCGAACTAAGATTAAATTAAAGTCATTCAGTCTCTGAAATGTTTCACCTTTTAAAGTTCTTACAGAACTGGTCAACAGCCAACACAACATCGTGTAATAAACTGAATATTGGAGTGTGTTAATTAAAACTTGTAGATGAATTGATAAAACTACGCATTTTTATTTCGTTTAGTGATGAAATTGATTTAAATGGGGTGCTGTAAAAATACACACATACGTAAACGCTTTTATCAAGTAATGGCAACACACCCTTTGCACCCCATATTGATCGTAAATTTACCCTGTTTTAATTAACAAGCACGTAGGCTTCCCATGTGTCTTTGATGGGTACATGTATATATATATATATATATATATATATATATATATATATATATATATATATATATATATATATATTATTCCACATTGTGTATATACTTGGTGTTTGTTGTTGACGTGAGACCCGCAACAGAGGACGACTTTTCCACCAGTTTTAAAGTCTTATCGCAACTCTCAGCTGTTTATGAATAAACTCCCAAATATTTCCTGATCGCATACAGCTGATAACTACCTTCAATTGATGTACCTACTTAATTTTAAGCTCACATAACATTAAAGATAAGAGCCTGTCAACTAAATTGACTGAGGTCACTGACAAATGACTAGGGTAATGTACGTCAGTGCGCCCTATGTATGCAGACTGAGTTAACATGTTATAAGATACGAAATGGAGGTTAGATTTTCAATTTGGGGAAAAGGGTTTATCTGGTGAGGTTCAGCTCAATCAAGAAACAATTTGATGAATCTAGGGGTAACCACTGAAAAAAATAAGTTGAGATATAAACTTCGATTGCTACTAGAAATATACCAACATTTTCATTTATGTATACTATTCACGCCAATAGATTTGGATAAAGACTGATTAGAAAGTGTGACCGAGCATCGCAAACACAATTGTGTTCCGCTGGCGGAGACTGCATTGGGACCGAGTTCCGCAAACACAATTGTGTTCCACTGGCGGAGGTTATATCTAAAAGCAAAGAAAAAAATAATAAAGACACTCGCTGAAAAAGGGTGAACTATCTTGGATAGGCTGCATATGACACTCAAGTGGAAATAGACGCAAAGGTGAGACTTAGCGACAAAATTGTAGAACGGAATTATAACCAAGCTAGGCAATAACATATAGCACTTGATCACCGGGTCACGTGGGGTGTGCATGCACTGACTGTTACTGGCACATCTTTGTTGGAAACACAACAAGCGAGACGATTCTGATGCTGGGCCACCCTGGCAGGTTTATTAAATCAATAACGACAAATTAAAAAGTTTAAATTTTGGTGATATGTGACTTGAACCATAACTAGATGTAGCTAGCTTTTATACCTTGAAATACCGACTGTTATACACTCTGCACAATACACAAATAATAATTACTATGAAAAGATATGTATGTCAATTATTTCAGGAGAAGAAGCAGTGAAGAAAGCCCCACTCGTGGCTCGAATGCGTCTTTCAGAAAGCAACAGTGTCAATCATGAGCAAGGTAAGGTTGTGTGCTGAACTCTAGCCTTGGCGTTGTTAATAAGCAAGTCTCGTAAAATTAAAATTATATGTTACCGGTGACAGAAATGAAGATTATTTATCCAAACTCTTGCGTTTAGTCACTACAATAAAACAGCGTTTTATTTCTAGTACACAACTCATATGATTCACCTTTTTCCACGTGTTTATAAGTGGGAAATTGTGGTTTTACATTTATACATTGACAGTAATGTTGAACATAAATGACCTTGATATCAAGCGTTCAGTTGTGTGTGTGTGTGTGTGTGTGTGTGTGTGTGTGTGTGTGATTGTGTTTCCAAGAAATTAGTGTAAATGGTATAAAAGTATTATTTAATGCCTATAAAGTGTGATTATCTCGCATTTGCCAACCAGGTAGGACAGAAGAAAAAGAAAAAGGGCTGCCCCACAATCAGTCACTAGAAACTGCTTCTGCTCAAACATCAAGTACGTACTGATCTGGTATTGATCGTGGTCACTGACATTGGAATGTTTTAACTACCTTTATTATATGTTGGTAAAAAATGCACCATTAATAACTGAACAGAGTATAGGGGTTTACAAGAGTATTGCACCCGTTTGCTATAAGGTGAACAACAGCTGGATTTGTAAGGTTTTTCCAATAGTTTCTTTATGAAAACTTGTAATGTCAAGTTAGTATCTTCACGACCGGTTAACAGACCAGTGCTCATTTATTATGTTAGTACTAATATTTTGTAGGATGGCCACGTGATCTCAATATTGGTGATAAATCCTGTAGCATGGAGCCTTCTTTAAACGTTTATTTTGCTTAAAGATGCATACGAAGTCAATTTTTGCCACAAAAGCCGACCAGATGCCATTATATAGTTTAAAATAGTAAATTTAGAGAAATACCAAAAGACATTGTTTAATATTACCCAAAATGATATTTGAACGGATTTTCCTGTTAGCTTTCTATGCTGTATATCTATGGGGCAGATAAGTAGGTCAGGTAAGTAGGTTAAATCTACAACCAAAAGTTTAAAGAAAGGAGCTTTTTTATGGTTTATAGAGCGTTTTATTTGGTTCATCCCTTGGTATGTCGAATTTAGTTAGAAGTGGTTTATGTGCATTACTTGAAATCCACGCTCCACAGACACTGGGTTTATATGCACCTTTAACTCAACCACCGTAAAGCTATTTCACAGCACGGTTCAAATTTCCTGAGCCTTGGCAGCATAAAAAGACGCCTGTCGTCTCTGGCAGTAGTCTGCTTCATGTTGTTTTATGGACATCACCAGTGTCCCCCATCCTTCTGCAAACCCTGTATACAAGTTAACCAAGCATACCACATATGGGATACAGCTAAAGCCTCCAATTTCAGGGAAACAATTTCTTTGATATTTTCATTTTTGAGTTTTTTTTCACCATGATAACAACTTGACATCTAGAAGGGCGTTAAACCTACGATGGCACCTCTTATTGTGCGCATGGATGAAAATCCATCCCTTGTTACGTGACCAATAAACCGCAAGGCACTTTTTACGAACGGGTCCCTCGTGCCCCATAGCTCCCTATTCATACAGGTGGTACAATAATTTTGTCGCCCCCACCCCCTGTAGATCGGGCATTTATGTACTCTGGTATGGTCCACTTAGTTTGATCTTTAATCTTAACAGTTCTTCCAGAATGCTATATGCAGTCAAGTAAAACTAGTTTTTTTGGTTCATGAATCACTTTTACCAAATTCTTAACACTTTACATATTCTTAACACTGCACATAATAACTCATTAACCTTCTCATTGGAGGATAATTTATAATTGTAGGCTCAAGCATGGAGGATATGACCGAGGTCAAAGTAAAACCTTGCTCAGTTGACCTCTTCCAGGAGAAGGCATTCGATCATAAAAATGTTAGTGGCCCCGTTTTATTCTGTTTTATTTTTATATGCAGGTGTATTTGTTACCGTATATAGCCTAATGTTCAACAATACAGTAGCTTTGTCATGAAAAAGACATTTATTACAACACCAACTGAATGTTTCACACTTTATCTTGTTGGTGCACCAAGAGAAGCATGTACTGAGGCAATAGCAGTGCAAGATTACACTTACAAGATTACAAGATTACAATTTAAAAATTGTCAACAACCCTTTTGAATATTGCAGGTCTACAAAAACTACAGAGAGTGGAGAGGGAGAGCTGTGATCATCAACAATGTCAGCTTTGACAATAACTATCACCCCGACAGAGAAGGCACAGAGATTGATGTTAAACGTCTGGAAAGTTTATTTCAGCAGCTACATTACCTGGTGTCCAGGCATGACAACATGACTGCTAGGGTTTGTAGATCGAATTTAAATGTTCACTTAGTCCGCCGCATATTTTACCCTTTAGATACAGTTGGTAATATATCAACTATAAAGTATGTGATGGTAACATATTAACTCTTTCTGTCATTAAGTATATGATAACTCGTGCATTTCCATATGTGATTATGGGTTAAGGATGTAAATATGTGAATAATTTATGCTTTAACTATGTTAAAAAATTTGCAAGACTCCGACCGTTGCCAATTCATTATGATGACAGAACTCTTCCCTCAGAGAATTACAAACGCTGATCTCGCTGATGAGATCAGAAAAATGAATTTCTCTTTGACAATATAATAGTATCAAAGTGTACTGTCATTAACCTATATTGACCAAACATTGCATTATACAGGGTATCAGTCAAATAGTCGAACGTGAGTCAAGAACTGATCACAGTGTTTACTCTTCCTTCATCATGGTGATCCTGAGTCATGGTGGAGAGAACACGGTGATAGGCACTGACGGTTATCATATAGGGTATGACCAAATGCTTGCACACTTTGAGGCCTCCAAGTGTCCTACGCTGAAAGGTTGCCCCAAGATGTTCTTCATATCTGCGTGTCAGAGTCCCTGTCGTAAGTGTCCATCTTCCACATGGGGCATTGGTGT
Source organism: Lingula anatina (assembly GCF_001039355.2). The sequence continues at coordinate 511,999 of NW_019773737.1, forward strand.
GAACCACACTTTGTGAAACAAGTTTTAATTTCATGAGTAAAGAGTGAGAGGTTAAATTGATTCCCTGTTTTCTGCTTTGATGTTTAAAGCTATAAAGCTATAGTACTAGATAGTACTAGATGTACTTTGCCCTCTTATGCGAACGGAGGGCGTTTCTATTATTATTTTTACATATATAGTTGGTTGATACTGCTCTGTCAAAATATAGTTCGTTTGTGTATTTCATGCGATGTGTTGTTCAATTTTGGCCATTATAAAGTAAAAATATTTTTGTCAATTACAACTTGGGAATCGCTGCTTTATACTTCATTGACATGTCATTGTCTAACATTTAACAATTATCCTTTATTTCACAGAAGGTGAGGATGAAAGTGCGTCAGATGTAAAAACGAAACCCAAGCAAATGACAACAAAGCCACAAAATACTTCCTCAAATACCGAAGACCGCAAAATAGCAGAAAAGGCTGATATGATATTAGTTACTTCAACGACCACAGGTAAGATTGTGAAGTCTGCTTGTTCTTTTTCAGCGGTTTCCACTATTAATACTTTCTCTTGGTCGACAAGAATCCTTCACAAATAGCATATAAAATAATTTTAATTGGATAAGGCATAACAGTCAACCTTCTGTTAAAGCACCAACATCTTTGATATCCGGCCGTCAAACTTAGGTTTGCTGAATTGACGTTTCAGGTGACAAGTCTTGGCGATCTCCTACACATGGCACGTGGTTCATTCAGAGTCTGGTGAGAGAGCTCTCGGAAAGAGCATGTGACACCCATCTACTTGATATCTTGACACAGGTAATCACGCATTACAACAGTATATCATTTTATAAGAGTAGAGAATAAAGATTTATCTGTTGTTAATTTGTAAACAGGGTAATCAAAAATAAAAACAAAGGATGACCGCCGTCTCTATCAACATCACATCCGGGTGTATCGGAGATTTTAGGCAGTTTAGAATCAAAGATGTGCATGATGCAGGATGCAATCAGATTGCGTTTCAACACAGACGCAATCAGGCTTCCCATACATAGCTGTCTACCTGTCGAATCTGCAAGAACACCAGCGACGTTTGACTTAAATTTCTTGCACCAATAACAAAAGTTGGTCAGGTCTATTAAATAGCGGTATGCTTAACTGGATTGATCTAATTTGAGCGGTTCTAAATTTTAGAGATTTCTTTAAAATTACGACTCTTAAAAGGATATTTGTATTGTCTAGGGTATCATTGATTTGGTTCAAAATAAAGTCTTAATAATAAATGCTGAAACAACATGTATTCCGCTGAAATATGGCTGATGGCTAAACATGTTTAGGTAAATTTATGAGATGCATTGATAGGAGAATTAAACTTTTTTGTAGATTTGATATAAGAGAAAATGTGGTATATTCTTAGTTTCAAAAATGCTCAGCTTTTTTATTAATAGAGCAACTTTCTGAACCAATCAAATTGTTGATAATGAAAACAGTGAATATGTAAAATCGCGAATAAAATGTTTTTCTTTAAACTCAGAACATGCGTAACATTTCAGAAAGAACAAAAACCGAAAAAAAAAAAAACATTTTTGAATGGGAAATGGGGATTGTTCCTTTATATGTACATGTAGAAATCGAAAGAAAAATTTAAAAAAACATTAGTTAATGAAATGTTCCAACATGAAAGAGAAGATGGCACATCAATTTCTTGTTCTGTGCACTGGTTAAACAGAAAACAGAGCATGAATATAAACATAAGTAAGGTCTTCAAATAAATGAAACATTCTGGGGTATACATGTAAGTTATGAAAAAAATATAAGACAACTGGCAACATTATGATCATAACATTTATTTAAAGAGGGTTTTTACACAGAGCGTCATAAGCCTAAATGTGCTTTGCCAAGCATTGACACTAAATATCATGACAATATATATCATAAATGAATAAGTTTATATAGCTGTTCTGTTAGTGGCTATGTCGCACGGGAACTCTCTTACATTTCAGCCAGTCTATGAAAACTGTCAATATCTAAAAGTGTACCGGTCCAGGCAAGTGTACCGCTAGATCTGGAAAAGGTTTAAGTGACATGTCCTTGTAAGAAACCATAACAGCTAGACAGCTTTATACACGACTGTCATTGACGCGGTAAACTTACGTAAAGCTTTGCCCATAAGATTGTATATACCACTAGTAGACTCCTCTGATGTCTTTGTTCAGAGAGAGGACTCCTTGTGGAGAGAGAAATGATCATCTCGTGCGTGTTGAATATAAAGGGAAGGGAGTTTTTAATCTACCAGTAATCTGCCAATGTTTCTCAATTCACATATTGCCTCTAAAAGAGGGCAAAAATACAAATCTTAAAAATGTCATATTTTGAACAAATATATTGATTTTCATATACATGTTCTCCGTGTTGATATGTTACCTAGTAATTGTTTATCTTCAAGGTGAACGGGAGTGTGTCCCAGATGACAACTCAAGACGGCTGCCGACAGGTTTCAGAAATAACAAGATGCACGCTAACGAAGTACGTGTATTTCTGGCCAGGCTTCTACATAAAAGATGAAGAAATTAAGAAGTTTCCTGGGTGAACACAATGGATATGTATACAATCCTATCAGACAAGTTGCCCTCTTTCGCCAATTTGTCTTTTCATATTGAGACGCTTGACAAACCTAGATGATTAAATGCATGTTCATTTATTTTTACCTAATGTGACAGTATACATGTGAGAATACCATTCATTATATTGTTTTCAGATACGTAACTGCGTACTGTCACTCTTTCTCTTTTTGTAATAATTCCTTGTCAAGTATATTACATTTATACATGATATTGTATATATACAAGCTATGGAAAACGGCAGATTACTCTATATATAAAACATGAAAAACGTCTTGTCTTTTGATTTGGTAATTGATTTTCAATCACAAAACATTTCAAATCCAAGCCACCTTTTAACAGTTAAATAGGCTTATAATGTCATTTTTACAATATTACTAATACTTACTAGTGAATTGCGGTATAATATGTATACAAAATTAGTCTTTATAACAAGTAGACTTTTTTTACGAATTGCTTGTTTTCTTACCAACAGTTCTTGAACACGTGCACCCCTCTTGTTTGTAAACAAACCGCTGCACCCCTCACAGTCAGTAGCTCCCTCCGCCAGAGGGCTCGCACTGCTCGACACCTGTGCCTGGTCCTGAAAAAATAGGCAGTAGTTTACATCCTAGCCTGCTAGTTGACACCATTATAACCCTAGCAACTTACAAGAAATACAGTGAAAAATTGGGAAAAACACTATTTTTTCTCACGGCACTATACATTCGTCTATAACAGTCCGTGAATGCATGGTGACGTCTATTTGGTGGATTCTGCCCTACAAACGGGACTACACGGGGCCCTCACATGTTTAAAGAAAAGATGGAATAACGACTAATAATTGTAATACATATTTGCCATGTCCTTTGTTAAATTAATTCTCATAAGAACACGTGTTATTATTATAGTGCATTAAAATTTATGCGTGTTTCACGAACGAACAAGCTTTCTCAAGCCCATTAGTTGAACTTTATTTTCACCTCCTTTATCATTCAGTCTTCCAGGCTCATTAATGCAGTTCTGTGTTTAAATTTACCACAGTGCCAGCAGTCAAATGTTATCAGTGTAAAGTATGTACACGTAAGCTGCCGCAAGTGTATGTAAACTGTTATAAGTCCAAGAGGCTACGCGAGATCTAGTCAACAGCTTAATGTAGCCTGTGTATATTATTATTTTTTCTGTAAACAGAGGATAGTTGATAGATTAACATGCAGAAATTATATAAGAAAGTGCCTCATATAGTGTACTAACATAAGGAAGGGTACAGCATATATGTTCAATACCTGTTAAAATATTCATTGAGTAACGATTTTATTTTGTATATTTATTTAAACATTTTTTTCCTCCGTTATTGTTTCAGACCGAGTTTAAATATTGGTGGCTCAATAAAAGTTTAAAAAAAACAAGCAACGTGTTTGTCAAGATACGTGTTTCTTACATGTACATGTATCCAATAAACGCAGTCACCGTAAACAGAAATGTTTTCTAAATCCTGATTTTACGCTGTTAACGTCACATTTGCGTTGCTACCGCCAAATCTACACACGTTTTGTTGTTGGAAGGAGCATTTTAAAGGGCGAACCCAGCCACTGCTTGAGGTTCTTTCTACTGTCTTTCGACGCATTCCCAACCAAAATTGATCTGCACATCAAATATGGCCGACTTACTTGAAAAGTTAATTAGCGCGTAATCCCGAGTGAGTAATCTTTTTAGACCCCATTCACGAAGAGTAGATCGATTCAACTAGATCGACCTACCTCCCTGGCAGTTCACGATAAATAGCTGTTAGCCGAGCAGGCACGATAGTTAGTTACCCCCTTACAGCTTGTAGTAGGCGGGACGGACATTTAAGCCGGATTCTCTGACAGTAATCTAGTGAGACTCCCCACGGGGAGAGAACGATCTAAAATCTATGGGAATGCGCCCTTAGTGTCTATTAGGGGATTATTCCTCAAGTGGGTTGGCCATATTCGAGGAATAACTTGTTCTGAAGGCACCCTTTATAAATAAGTAAACCGGCATTTGACAGTTTTGAGTTCTTTGAAAACTCCCCCGCGGGGGTAGGGGTTTCTACCTCTACCCCCCCCCCCTCCCCACCGCCTAGCAACCCTACACTTTCTATATAAATAAAGTTTGCATGCCTGTAGACAGGTGGGGTCTGGGAATAAAAAAATCTTTTGGTCGGAAAAGATTAATTCTGAATCATTTTTTATTTTATTTTATTTTTTATTCGTGATCTATGCCATTTCTCAATTTGGGTCAGGTAAAGGGGTGAAAAAATCAAGTCTTTCAAAAAGAGAACCCCCCTTTAAAAATGGTAGCTTGATTCGGGAAATTTCTATTGAGGGTAATGCTAACGCAATGCTACTTGTCATATGTGTCCTGTTGTGGCGCATTTTCTCTCTGTTAAACACTGTTTCACTATTTCATTTGTTAATCTGCATATATACTTTTCCGAGAATACTTGATAACTTTGTGAAGTGTCAGGATGCAGAGATTAATGGTTAACAATAACAAATGATATATTAAGAAAAATCAATGTCAGTAAAGTCAGGGACGGCTAACACACTGCTACCTCTTTCACCTTAATATTTTAAAATATGAATTTGGACCTTACCCCTTGATCCCGATAACCCGGTCCTGATATAACTGGTCTCACACCGAGCTGGGGAGATTACAGACTTACAGACTGGGGAGATTAAACTTACTTCGAGGACATATCATCATGAAGCTGTCCCTTGTGGCATGTGTTTTACTTTTGTACGGGTAAGTATCCGAATTATTTCTTATTGGTGTCTTGTGGTTCATTAGACCTTCCCATTATTCCTTTATTTTTTATTTAACTCTAGGTTATTTAATTTAATTTAATATTTTAGTGATCTTAAAATTGAAAGAAGTATTTTTATTTGATAAATAAAAGAGCAGATGCGTTTTGTTCGTGGTGCTCTCTCTCTCTCTCTCTCTCTCTCCCTTTTTCTTGGTTCTCAAAAAAACAGTCTCAATCTCTCCGGACTTCAGCTAACTCTTTCCTGGGAGGTTAGAATTATTGAATATTTAGTAAATCCTGAGACATTATTAGCATCGTTCAATGATAAGATATTTGTCGTTTTAGCTTGTGTTGACTGTGTTGACACAGGTTCAGTGAGGTACTTCTCCAGCACAGTGTCATCCTAGATATTTGGTTAAAGAGAGGAGACCGAGTTGACGAGTGAGCGGCCTCGTGGCTGACATTAAAATTATAACCAGTATCAACTTGAAAGTTTTCTTCTATAGCACTTCTATAGCATGTATAATTAAACGTAACATTCGTAATATATCCCTTGCTTTCATTTCCGTAGCCTTGCAAATACATTACAGTACATGTTGGCTTGTGAATATAGTCTACGTGGTTTTCTTGTGAAAATAACAAAACGGATTTTTTTATCGTAAAACACCATGCAACAGCAGTCAACAGCGTGCGCAGCAGGTACCTATATATTGATTTGTTTAGCCATGACCCGATTTAGCGGTTATTTCATTTTGGTTATTTCATTTCGAACAGGTATCGACCATGGAATTTTTTAACAAATGGATGACCTAATTCCACTGTCGTTCATTACACACAGTTCACTAAACCTTTTTTGTGGTTGCCACGTCTGCTATGATAGTCCGGGTTGCGTCGCAGAAGGATACATTGTGTAGATAGATATAAACTTCTGCACTAACAGAGATATTATACGGAGTCATCGCTGCATCGCACAAGGTATGTTAAGAAGTTGGTAAAATGTTGCAAGGCCAAATAAGACTAGAAAACATATACATCGACACGTGTATCAATGTATAGACACTGAAGATTTTTCTCAGTACAAATATCGCATAGTATTTTAATTGAAAAATAATTTCATTTTTCCGAACTATTTGGTTGTGTGTAGTTATGTTGTATCGCTACCAGTATCTAGGTTACATATACCGCCCTTAGCTAAACGTACTTATACATATTACGTATCATAAATCACGTGACAATATGCTTGACATGTACCACTTTAAATACAAAGAGGATAAAACCGCCACTGATCAACATGGCGCAATTTTCTCAGCCATTTTAACTGATAAGAAACGTACATGTACTTCACATATTTTCTAATTCAGAATACATTGTGTCTGTTTAAATAATTTTCACAGCTTGTGACACAACAGTGATTAGCGAGACGATAAAGGGTTTATTTAACACATTATTTACATACTTTGATTGAGAAGGACACCAGACCATTACGATTACTAACAATCCCACCGGGAGGTACCCCCCCCCCCCTATAGTAGCCTAACAAACTACAATGTATGTGTGTACGTTGAAATATTAAGTCCATGGGCATATAATGACCCCCCCGCCCCCTTTGGTATTTTTCTAGGCTTAATTTTTCTTATACCTTGGGTGGTATTCTCTTAGAATTTGGCTGTCTGCCATGCGATACTTGCTGATTTTGTCTGCGAAGACCGCCATTTTGAATAAGTAACGACTTTTTATATTCTATTATATATATGTGACAAGCTATTCAAATAAAACATGCAATACATAAAATATCATTTTTTTTAACCACGATGAGTCCAAAAATGAACTTCCTGTCTTGATTGGAGCAAGCGATTAAAATGTATATTCAAAAGTATGTAAAAAAGCTAATTAATTCTTGAAGTGACGTTAGTCTGGTTTGAAGAAACCATTAGTGAAGACCTATAAGATCATTATTAATATAACAGTTATCTAATTAGTCTAATTCTGCTTGTTTGAATCATATTTCAAGCGGGCAAATTATGTTGTTTTAAAGCTGAAACAACGTTAAACCATAACGTTGATAACACGTTGGATAAACGTTGGATTAGAAAGTTGGATTAACGTCAGATAAAAACATTGTATCAACCCCAGTTGTTAGACAACATACTTGCAAAGAAAGACATTAAAATGACCTGAAATGTTTATATTTTTGGTACAAAAACCAGGTACACAATTATAACGTACACTGTAAAAACATCCAAGTGCCTGCTTTCTCTTATTTTTAGCTCCTAAGCATGTTTTGCACCTAAGCACGTTACACCCTTTTAGCCTGGATATGTTTAGCAGGTTGAACCTTGGAGACAACATTAAAGGGATAATAACTCTTCATTTTGGCCAAAAAATGATTTTTTCTGGAGTAAACAACAAATTCCCCATACTTACCAATGGTTAATGAATCCGTTTTTACATTCAAAGTTAGTCTCTGTTTGTTTCTTTCTAAAAAGTTTGGTTTTTTGTTAAAATCTCTTCAGAGATTATAACAGAGTATAGCCATCAGTGGAGGTCAGGTGGTCTGAAGACAAGCTTAGATATCAGAATAAAATCTATAACTGCCGTTTTTGTGGCAAAACAGAATATATTATATTTCTATGAGTTATTCACAATGTTTTTATCGTGAAATATAGATCTCATACGAAGAGTTATTATCCCTTTATGAAATATGTGGGACGGCTATGGTAGAGATAGAAAGAAAAGTGCAGCACTTGTTAAGAGGGAGTGGAAGCATGCTGTGCAGGACTTTTCGTCATTGATAATGGTGATGATGATGATGATGATGCCATATTCCAACATACAGTCTGGTAATTTGCCTTCTTGATATGTTCTTTTAAAGAAGTTTAACATGGAGGTTATGGACTCAAATCTATGCCATCAAAATCCGAGAGAATTCCTCATTTTGGACCGAACCTCTGCAAGAACATATCATGGCAAAGCTTGTTTACTTATGTTTCTAATGAGCTCTTGTAAAGCAAACAGGTGAAGCACTTTAGGGCGAGAAAAGTATATTCATCAACAGCGTTTGAAATAATGCTATTAGTTGAGGGTGCTGCTGAAGTAATTTAAATGGTAATAATTTCCCTTTTCTTACAAAGGCACTCACTGTGTCACATTAAGAATGGCAGGACAAAGATGGCAGGGCATTACATTTACGTAGAGCCTACCCTGTTTATTAGATGATAATTTATATGTCTATCAGACGTCTTTTTGATAACGTTTTGCTTTAGATAATTTCCAAATATAAAAAACTGAAAAAGAAAGTGCACCAAGCTGTGTTGTTCAAAATTGTTGAAATGTATTAGTACTAAATAAGTATGCACTTCGTGATAATAATTAGTATTAATCAAAGATAACTATACCCCTCCTTTTTGAATAATGATTGGAGCTTAGCTATTTTCTCAAAATATACTACCCAATACATTTCTACATGTATGTATATTTATGTGCACGGTATTTATGTTTTGATAGATGCATAGCTGGCAACAGACAATTGGTTTTCAATATACATGTATTATAATTTTTAATATCGTATTGATTCTGCAGAGGATTTCATCATGAATGAACTTTAAAGCTGTCTCCCTGCCTGCAATGTTAAGAAACAAACGGCAATATAAGAGAAACCCATGCTAGTGGATACATCGGTCAGCACAAATGAAACTTGCGATAATCTGTGATCATTAGTAGATAAAAACAGAAACGCTTGGAATGAAATTATACACCAAACATCAAGGATAATAAGAATCCTTGTATCAATGAATAGAAGAAAAAATATTATCTTTATAAGAGGGATAAAACGCTTGGAATAATGGTTTCAAATATAAAAGACTGACAGACAAATTCAATGCTAACTCGAAAACAATTAATTTTATCTTCTGAAAATGAAAATGAATTCCTTGACCTGCAAAATCCCTTTCTACATGTATCACAAATGGCCATTAAATGAAAAATGTGAAATTAAAATTTAAGTAATAGCTAATTTAATATTCAAAATGGCGGCCCTGAAGCTTATAATCAGCAATAACTAGATGACAGACAATTATATTATGAAGCGGGGGGCTTCTCTGTATCCTAAAAAATACCGTAAAATCCCTTAAGGGTCTAGAGTTGGCCCATTTACTAATTACTCTTTAGGTCAGAGTCAAATGATCAATATTCTATACTTCCCCTTTTTGCACGTTCAGCTATTATAGCCTATTGTTATATTTATCAATTATTACCATTTTTTAATTATATTAATCGATATATTTAGGAACACTTTGGTACTGCCGTATATAAGTACTGAGGTGCTGATAATTTAGGAGAACTTGGTTACTTAATAAACATTTTTAGGGGGGGGGGGTACATAGGTCGCTTATAAATATTTTGAAGAGTATAAGGCTTAAATAGTATAGCTATTTAAGATCTCCGGACTTCTGCAGGACAGTTAATTAACTCCAGTGTTAACTGGTAATTTGGCATATCTTCTTCATATTTTATCGCAAAAAGAACAACAAATTATTGTTTTTTTATAGGAAGATCCTATTTTTATCTGATTATAGTTTCTCCGCGCGGTATCAAAAGGTTTAGAGAAGCCTATGAAACAAAGGAATTAATTGTGCTTAGCAGCTTTGTGTACATATTTATTGTGTAGATATTTATCCATCAGGGTTTTCAGGACTAGAAGATGATCTGAGGTACGGCATCCTTTTCTAAAACGTCTTTGATTTTGTAGAATTATGGAATTGCACTATTTCTAATTTTTAATGTTTATTTTAAATGATTTCCAATGAGTGTTTCAGATTTGAATATTGTAGTCATTTTAATGATCATAGTTATATTATCCATTATTGTAAGTCGCCTTGAGGTAGCATGCAAGGCGCCATACAGCATTTGTCAAAAAGGTTGTCCCACCCCCATTTCCATGTGCTTTTATTTACAAATGATAACCTTACAGCCGTAAATTGTTAGAAATAGTGCTTTTATTACGGATATAGTGTATAACGTGATCAATGGTTTAAGAAAATACAAAATAGTGGTAAAAATATACATATTTTATACCATTTAGTAAAATTTATAAGAGGTACCCCCTCAAATCGACTGTTTCACTGTGACTTCTACAGATGTAAAGAAATGTCTATAGAATTGAAAAGACGCCACCAAATGTCACCAAATTCACGCACAATTAGCATTAGGGTGTGCTTGTTAAAGTTCACTTGCCTAACAGCGTGTGCGTCTACTGTGTACTGCAATTATCTCCTGTAGATGGCGCGACAAGACTTCAACATGGGTAACAATTCTGTTTTGTGGGATATCGTCCCATTATTCTTAAGCAAGTTGGGGGATTGGTCCGCGTTTTTATGGGGTTGGTTCTCCTTTGCA
>NW_019773737.1:523514-541554 GCF_001039355.2 Lingula anatina
TTTATGGGGTTGGTTCTCCTTTGCATTGCACACTCCAATTCATGTCACAGTTGATTAGTAAGTTTAATATCAGGGCTCAAAGATGGTGGTTCCATCCTTAGACCATTGTGTTTCTTCAACAAACACTTGCCTGGCGAGAGGTGTGAGCAAGTGTGCAGTCATGACAAAGCCTGAAGTTAACCCCAAAGTCAGTTCTTGAAGATGGAATGAGATATCAGCTGAGAATGCTACGTTCAGTGATCCCACAGGCACCTGAACCTGGCCATCCATCACTGGAAGGAAGTCGATTTTGATGCAGAATCAAATTATTTTTTGTATCCCATCGATGGTCAAAGAGGGTCCATAGACATGTTAAAAAATGCCTCTCGGAATGGTGTGTGTAGGGTAATATCGCCTGAGGTGTTAGATCAATCCGCATTTGGAGGTATTAGTACATTGTTCCTTTTGGAACAAAACGTAACAGGGGCATTTTAATGTAACATTCTCAACAGAAATCTCACTCCATTTGCAAAAGGTGACTTCAGGGATGCTACTGGTTTCGTTGTGACAACGCACTTGCTCACAGCTCTCGTCTGGGAAACGATTTGTTGCAGAAACACAGGGCTCTGAGGATGGGACAACCGTCTTTGAGACCTGATATTAATCCTACTGAGCACATGTGGCATAAATTGGAATGTCCATTGCAGAGGAGAACCAATTCCTAAATAATCTTGACCAATTCCGCCACGCTCTTTAGGATGAATGGGACAATATCCCACAAAACAGAATTGTTGGCCATGTTGAAGTCTTGTCGCGCCATCTACAGGAGATAATTGCAGTACGCAGTAGACGTACACGCTGTTAGGCACGTGACCTTTAACAAGCACACCCTAATGCTAATTGTGTGTGAATTTGGTGACATTTGATGGCGTCTTTTCAATTTTATAGACATTTCTTTACATCTGTAGAAGTCACAGTGAAACAGTCGATTTGAGGGGGTACCTCTTATAAATTTTACTAAATGGTATAAAATATGTATATTTTTACCACTATTTTGTATTTTTAAACCATTAATCACGTTAGACACTGTATCCGTAATAAAAAGCACTATTTCTAACAATTTACGGCTGTAAGGTTATCATTTGTAAATAAAAGTACATGGAAATGGGGGTGGGACAACCTTTTTGACCAATGCTGTATAAGAAGCTTATTATTATTATTATAATTATTATTATTATTATTATTATTATTATTATTATTATTATTATTATTATTATTATATTCTGTTAGTCTGTTATTAAAAAGCAGACAAAATGTGTATATGCTACTGGCTACTGCTATATACCTTTGTGGTTAGATTGGTCTTTCCGATCTCCGGACTTTCAGGACAGTTAAAGGGGTTTTCTCTACTCAGTGGGACAGTATAGCTATTCAAAAAGGCTATTTTCGAATGTAGGACTTGGGGTACTTGTGAAAATGTCAGAAAAAGAAATACAGTGCTTGATGGACAGCATCACCGTCGCTGAAGCAAAGAACACAGTTTATGAAGTATCACAAGCAAAGGGTAAGGAGTGAAAAATTTTGTGACCAAGTATTAATCTATAGTAGTAGCGGAAGAAGTTCATATAAGAGCAAGTGTACACAACCTTTATTGACTAATTTTCAATAATGCACAGTAACCATAAAATATTTATTAAAGCTATGGCACATTTCATATAAATAAAACAACTGATTTCAGGAGAGATACTAAAACGAAAGCGCAAGTACACTTCATCCGAACGACGTGCAGGTCTGTAGCTATGGTGATGTATATGTCAAAGGCCCCGACCAAATCTAGTCCTATGCATAGAAAGCCCAGACCCCATGTTGATTATGCTCTGGCTGGGCCCATTCTTTAAGGCGTCTCTGCATTGTTAACAGCATAATGGGCAAGTTAATTGGCCAAGCTTCATGTGTGGCAAATGATAGATAGTTGTATATCATTACCTGTGATTTGTAGAATACATCTGAGGATGATACTTTTAAAGATCTTTAATGTTTAAAGAAAATACATGTAGATTATTTAGTAACACTTACTAAAGAAATGATAAATTAAAGGTGAGCTCCATTTGTTAGTGTGTTATTTTAATTATCTAGGTTTTATACAGATTATAGGAAAAAGTCTGTCCTTTAATGAAATAAAACTATATCCCATTTGCCACACCTGTAAGTATCATGATATGTGCCTTGATCTGAGACATCCCCTGCACATGCCATACAAACAAACTTACAGCTTGGCCAATTTACTTGGTCTAAGACATCCCCTTTATAATTACACATATAAACAAACTGGAAGCTTGGCCAATTAACTTGGTCAATTAACTTACCCATTATGCTGTTAACAATGCAGAGACACCTTAAAGAATGGGCCCAGCCAGGGCGTAATCAACATGGGGTCTGGGCTTTTTATGCATAGGACTAGATTTGATCGGGGCATTTGACATATATATATTGCTTGAAAGAAGAACGGGTGTATTTAGAAAAGCAGACATTAAAAAGAATGTCTTCTGTTCAATAATTCGAAATGTAAAAATAGTAATCGCTAACCGTCCTTTAATGGTAACGTGCGTTGTGTTTGGACTTTACTGTCAATAATCATTATGCATATGAGCATAAGAAGAAAGGGGATCCCAAAGTTAAATTCACAGCTTTAAGAATCTTTTTACATAATTCATTCCAGGCAAAATTTTAAAATGTAATGATTGATGGTCGTATTCTTCATCAACATTTGGTTAATATATTGTATTTGATGTATAATTTACTGATTAAGGGGAGTGTTTTGGAATTCTTCAAGCAGACGCAAGCCCGGTGGTTTTAGAACACGATAGCCTATGCTGTTTACAGTTAGTTGATATAGTGTTTGGACTCTTGAGTCGATACTTTGGCGATATTTGTCTCATGAGGGAAAATGTCCTATATCTATTTAAGTCTGACTTTGGTGCAGAAAGACACCGTATCTTACATGCATGATCTGCTGAAGTTTTCTAAATCAGTTAAGTAAGTACATATCATATAAAAATGTAACCATTTGTACCATTACAATGCCACCGCCACACTTAATTGGTTTAAAGTCATCTGTGATCGCCTGTATACACATGCAAGTTCCGCCATTGCTCTTCTGGGGCCGTTTTCGTGAAATTTTGTAACTTACAGCGATTTGTAAACATTTACATGAATTTGTAACTTGGAGTTAGGACCACAAAACGTGAAGGAAGAAAAAGCCGTCTCGGGGAATGTGAAATTGGGTGTGGCCGTCCCTGCACTGTAAAAACAGTGTTTAGCTCCTAAAGACATTTCTAAGCGCCTGTTTTGTCTCATTTTTTCGACGCATTTAGCCCTAAGCACGTTAAACTCCTTAACATATTACACCCTTTGACGCCTATTAAATGTAGGGTGTGCTTGCTTAACTTTTAGGTGGTAAGGGTTTCAACTGTTTTAGTCACACACGCGCGCGCACACACACATAAGTCACGGTCACCTTTAACTGCTATAGTTATCTCTTCCAATAACAGGGTACCTTGAACTGTCAACATCGTTGACTTCACACCATCAACTTTACAGCGGGACTTATTCATCCTTGTGTTAGCTGACCTTGCCAGGAAGTTTATTGGAATATATTTCTGAAAATCTAGGAAAATTCATTAGTTTACTAAAGACACAAAACAGCAGTTTCTTTTACATATTTTGATAAAATGCGTTACGGTATTGGTGTATATTTATTTTTTTTTCTGAAGTAATGAACAATAGAACATCAGGATGATGGTGGGGTATTCACTATAATGATTTATTTAAGCTTTCATCGCATGCTGGTTATTTTGGTAACAATAGTCCGAATATTTAGCAAATCGCACTGCTGTAACCCCATGCAAGCCCAATTTGAAATTAACTGCTAACTGAAGTTCATACGGCAGTAAGATCTAATAAACGGATATATTAGATCTTATTACAGCATAAGGCGTGTTTTAATTATTTATAAAAAATGTTTTCAAAACATTAAATAATGTTTTCCCAGAATGTTATAAAACGCTTATAAAACCGCTTTGCATGGAGTTAAAACACCCATAACGTTACCATAACGTTATTCTATCACCATCATGTAACCAGCTGATAACGTCGTGAATTTATTATTTGGATCACTTAATATGCCTATTTTAAATAATCACACGTTACTGCAAGGGAGGACACAACGCGTTCGAGCAGGCTGCTTCACGCGTCCAACAGCTCCATACGTTTACATGGGGAAGTGCTAAGCCAAGTTGTTGAGTCTTGTAATAAACTTGTTATGGGATCGTATACATGGGATTGTGAAGTATTTCTTTGTTCTGTGACGAGCTTGAAAAGCTTAACGTGTTGTTCAGCAGCTTCACGCGTTTAGGAGTTTCCACACCTATAGCAGCTCCATATGTTTAGAAGCCTCACGCGCTTAGCAGGGGAAGTGCTTAGCCAATGTGCTTAGCTTGTGAAAGGCTTATTATAGAATCATGTGCTGGTGAAGCTAAACACATAGCTAAATGTGTAACACTGCCAACGTGGTTGGGTTTTTTCTTCTGTGAAACGCTTGAAATGCTATACGTGCTTAGCTTTTACACAAAGTTCTAAATGAGTATAGGTGCCTACCGTGTGTTGTATGTATTTAAATGCTAAACACCGTTTTTACAGTGTGGGGGTGGTTGAACCCATATGCTTACATTATTATTTTTATTTTCAGTAGGTCGTAGACATGAAACCTTGGGGATTGATGTTACTATAATTTGGGGGGGGGGGGTTATTTTTCACATCGTTATTTAGAGTAAGGAACATGAAAATGTGTAGATTGATAAACCTCTCATGTACATGGGTCCTTGAGAAATGCAGAGCTCGAAGAGCAATAAACAGGCCTTCAGCAGTTTAATTGACCATGCGGTCAAGAAAACCATTCTTATCTTCTCATCTTCTCCATGAGGAAATTGCACTATGGGAAAACAAATCCCCAGCGGGCAAATTATGTTGTTTTAACGTTGAAACAACGTTGAACCATAACGTTGATAACACGTTGGATAAACGTTGGATTAGAAAGTTGGATCAACGTCAGATAACAACATTGTATCAACCCCAATTGTAAGCCAACATTCTTGCATGGAAAGACATTAAAATGACCTGGAATGTTTATATTTTTGGTACAAAACGCAGGTACACAATTATAACGTACACTGTAAAAACATCCAAGTGCCTGCTTTGTTTGATTTTTTCAGCGCATTTAGCTCCTAAGCATGTTTTGCACCTAAGCATTTACACCCTTTTAGCCTGGATGTGTTTAGCAGTAGGACATGTTTGATATATATATATATATATATATATATATATATATATATATATATATATATATATATATATATATCAAACATCATATATATATATCACTTAATATGGAATATTATTTTTTGGCGAGTAAATTTTCTATCAAATATTGATTTTCTATCTAACAGTTTTAAATCTGAAACTGAGGTGTGTAGACAGGTGTGTTACCTAATTACCACATAACTCCCGAAACAATTGATGCATGCAGTTGCATGTTCTGTGGTACGAAATGTGAGGGGTGGTCTTTTCGGCAATTTCTGCCCTTGTATAAAAACGCATGGGTTCGGTTAATCCTTGGAGTGTGTTTAGAGAAGCAACAGGGGTCGCTCTGGAACTTGACAGGTGCCTTAGTGAAGATATGATTCGACAGCCAAGCAATGCAGCTTACTATGGGATTCTTGCGCTCAGAGAAAATGACCAGAAACGGACAGCCATTGCCAGGTAATTCAACATATATCAGGAACCGTTTGTGAAGTCCTCCAAAGAAATGCTGCAACAGGGGCACCTAGTCCAATAACTCGGGGGATCGACCAGGGTGTCCGCGTATCACACCAAGGAGACAGGATTGCCTTCTCCTTAGAGGGCGCCGTGCTGGTCGTACAAAGAAAACCAGTGTCCTCAGAAAAGAGAGGCAGAATGTCATTCAAACGCCCGGTTCAAGGTCCCACGTGAAAAAAATAGATTTCTGCAACCCATGTTATTTTGCACAAAGGCCAGCAGGGAAACCACTGTTAACAGCAGGTCATATACAGCGACGTCTGCAATGGGCTGGGGACCACGTGCGTTTGCAGCCAAAACACTGGAATCACGTCGTTTTCAGTGATGAGGCCACATATGGATTTTTAGGGTTGATCGTCGAATCCGTGTCCACCGACGTGTACCAGGGCATAAAACGATGAT
Source organism: Lingula anatina (assembly GCF_001039355.2). Next base: position 529,770 of record NW_019773737.1, read on the forward strand.
TTTGTACTGCCTAGGGTGCAAGCAGGGGATGGTAACGTCTCTGTTTGGGGAGCATTTCATGTCGGTGCCCAGAACCAGTTGGTTTTTCTAGGAGGCAATCTCATTCAGGATTCCTACAGAGACATTCTACAGCAAACAATGCTTCGATTGGTAAGAGTCATCTTCAGAAACAACTCTGTGTACCAAGACGACTGCGCAACTCCACAAATAGTGATGAACTGCGACAGGCAAATGTCACTGCGTGGAATGATATCCCCACCCAAACTCTAAAAAACGTGTCACAGGGTATGCCATGTAGGATGAGGGCGCTGCAAGCGGCTGCTGGAGGACATACCCGCAATTACTGACTATTCATGATTAACTGTAGTGAGTTCTTTGATTGTGTAACATATCACTGTCTGGAGGCTATCATTGTCTTTAATATCTTATCTTAAAGTTTATACTGACATCAAACTGTTGATATGGTTTTCTGGGGGTGTTCTTTTCTTTTGAATGGCATCTTATGTCAGATATGATAATATTGACCAAAATATCTTACAACAGAAGACTGGATGTTATTATCACTCAGTGACATACTTTTTTAATTACTCAAACCAAAAAAAATAATCAGCACTCAAAAATAACAATGATAAAAATATTCCATATTGAGTAGCAACCCTGTATGTGTAATGCGACCTCTGCGACTACGTCACTTACGTAAGCCCGGTGGAATTGGATAGCGAAGTCAGCCGAGCGTAGGGCAACGACTGAGGAAACAAAGATACCTGACGCCCAATTGAGTAACAAGATAAATGTTAATATTTTATTAAATCTATTGTTATAGTTAAATTTTTCCCGTATAAAGGCGTATTTTTATCTGATGTTATTGATGTCGATTTCCAGATATTGTTAATTCTTCTTAACACTGAAGCTCCTTTACCGAGCTGCTTTTGACATCAGATTTCAGCATCACCAGTATTGGTTATCAAGCTTCCTAGGTATGGCAATCGCGTTACTTTCTCAATTGGTTCAGTCCCAACATGATAAGTAATACCGGTATAAATACATATTTGTTAAGTATTAGAGTATGGCTTTTTTCTTTTTAAAATATTGCACTTTGTCTGAATGGTTTTATAATATATTTGATTGAACTGATATCAAATATACCTGAAAACAATAAAACATTAAATAATTTGCAGTGTATCTATAGTTTTGTTCTGGTCTGACGGATTTCATTTCAATCTGACAGAATGTTCACACTTGTCAGACCGAATGACTTTTTTTGCCTGTCGTAAATTATATACATATACTAGTGTAAGGCATGGTCATCTGTAAATATTATCATCTAAGAAGGTATCGAAATAACCTGTCTCCCCTATTTAGGTTCACTATACTGAAGTAGCATTACTAAAGAAGCAACTAGTCCTTTATCAGGCGCGTGCCTACCGTGTATACAGGTAAAACCGACAGGCAGACTCTTCGTTAGATAACTGATTTTTGTGTCTGGTGTCTGCACTTGTACCTTTTAAGCAGTATTATTAACCACCGTTATTTAAGTAATGTATATGATTCATTAAGACATTGTTTTATCTCTGAAGCTATATCGTAAATTGCCGGCAATTTTTACCATCAGAGTTTAAGGAAGAATTTCACCGACTGTGTGAGAGAGGCGCATTTCCAGTTTACCGTCAGCGAGTAGCTATTGTTGGACCTTACGGTGTGGGGAAGACCCATCTTGTCAAGCGCCTCCTTCAAGAGGAATATGACGAAGAATCAGACGCATATACACGTGGTGTAAAGATATACCGCGATAGATGCATCGTCCATAAAGACGGCCGATCTAGTTGGGTCAGAGGGAAAGGTAATGAGACTTAGAAAACATATTTGACACTAATGTATTTGGGAAGGAAAGAACAGAATAGAGCAAAATTAGGGGCGCTGTATTTTTCCATAAGCTCTAAAGTGGTTAAGATTTTTCCACCACATTGGGCTCGAAGACGAGGGGATACAATCAGTGCATATTCATGTATGGCTACAACAGCTTTGCTGAAAAAAGTACTCGTTAAAAAGCTCTGTGGGTTTCTTGTCAATACATTCAGACACCTGCGATCGTGACAGTTTCATTTTCCAAGATTCNAATTTTGAAAGTTCGATCATCACTGTTTTTTAATTTGTTTTCAGTATAACGTGGTGAAGAAATCATGATAATCTACTGTTTACATTGATTACTTGTTAAGCGCCATTTCAGTTTGTTTGTGACTTAGTTGCTCTTTCAACGGTGGTTATGCACTATTACTATTCTGAGCAATAAATGAACATCAAAATTAATGATGTCACGTTTTTGTCCCTAGATAAGATCGGTGGTTTTGTAAACCAAGTCTCTATTCTTCACATTATAGAAGAGGCTTTTTGCCTATAAAATGATGCCTTTTGTTCGGAAAGCATTGATGTATTATTTGCATTATCTGTAATATACTGGTAGCAAAACCAATTCAAATCGTTTGTGCGCAATTAAGTGTTTTTGTTTTATTCTCTCTTTTCTGCACCAAGTCGCCACTTTTTACATTATAGAAAAGGGTTTTTTGCCTATAAAAACGATGCCTTTTGTTCGGAAAGCATTGATGTATTATTTGCATTATCTGTAATTTAGTGGTCGCAAAACCCATTCAATACGCTTTTTCGCAATTATGTATTTTTGCTTTATTCTCTCTTTTCTGCACCAAGAGTGTCTTTAAAAATGCCGTGTATACGTACTGTGACCATTCCAAGTAATTCACAAACATTAAAATAACATTTCACGTCTTTCGTGTTCATTCTACAGGGTGTGCTGAAAGTAATGCACCATCTGTGTAAAAATTACACTATTTGACCTGTGGGACCCGGTCGTTAAAAGTGATTCGCGGTTTATTGGTCAAGTAGCCAGTGATTAATTTTCATCCATTATTACCAACATAAAGTGTGTCATTGGAGGTGTAACATACGTTCCTGCCATGGTGAACGTACATTTGTACGGGAGCTCACAATAAAGGAAGAAAAGAAATTGCTACTCTGGTGGAGGAGGGTATACAGTGTACATTTCCCCAAGATAGCCCCTAGATATGGTGTGTCTGGCCAGATTATTTATAGAGTTTGCGAAAGGAAGGACACTGTTGATGTCCATATGTCCATTTTCAAAAGACATGTGCTGTAACTGCATGTAACTCTGGGCAATAAACAATTATCAAAAGTAGCTGATCATTTTGCTGTCTGAAATCAAAATGTGTTGTTTTAAAAACAAAGCCACCTTTTTTATTACGAAAGACAGACTTCAGAAATAAGATGCTGCCTACGTATGTTAAGCCTCTCTTCTGGTCCTCAAATCAAGTTCGGTCCCTTGGCTCTAAACTGTTTACCAGAGGCTATGTTCTAGTCTTACACCTGTAAATGTCCATCATGTCCTGTTCAAACGTGTTCCCCAAACGTGTCCTTGGATGACTCTTTTTTGGGCCCCAAACTTTTTCTGCGGTATAGTCTTCATTTTGAAACCTGCCAGTATGACGTTCGGGGGAGGGGAGGGGATTAATTACTTGCAGTTAAGCAACTCAACTAACGGTCATTTGGTTGATTCGTGAGAAAAACGGACTAGCTGGCTATTATTTCACAGCATAAATTGAAAGATATAAATTGCAGAGTAACCTTGAGTCGCAAGGACACTACTTATAATTATTTATTCCCTTCATGTTCCCCCCCCCCCGGGCACTTGTTATTGATACTCCGTATCTTGATTAATGTGGAAGAATCGAAAGATGAAAAGAGCGCCCAGACATGCTTTTGACAGGTTAGGTCACGAAGTAACGGATACGGCATCTCAGGCCACAAAATATGGCTTCACAGGGCAGTGAACAAAATCGAGAAATTCCCCTCTCCGACAAAATTCCGAGCATATACGGTCACATGTCTTTACAACAAATCAGTATCATTATACTGAATTCTATTACTGTTCTATTACTGATGTTGTATTCAACCATCTAATAAAATTTGATACTTGACGAAAATTTTATTGCAGGATTTTACAATATCACTACTTTGCACCATTGCTATTATATGGCGCAGCCCGCACGAAAACGCAGTAGATGCTCCAGCACAGTAGACTACTGCAATCATACTGCAAATATGCTTCAAATCTGCTTCGCATTGGGAGCTAATTAGCATATTTGAAACATGCTTCTATCATGCTGCTAATCTACTGCATTAATGCTCCTCCTCTGTACAACCCTATGTAATTTTTGAAGTAGAATTGCAGTAGGGTATACTGCATTTCTACTGCAAATACAGGTATGCTCCACACCACTACTGCGTTAATGCTTCTTTGCTACTTCGATACTACTGCATTTTTGTGCGGGAGAGTACAGGTTCCAAACAGGTATAGCTGCAAACAGTAAAATTGTTTGATATTAATAAAATATAAACAATAATGTTGATCAAAATAACTNCCCCCCCCCCCCCGGCACTTGTAATTGATACTCCGTATTTTTTTTTTTTATTGACACAATACATCACGAATACATGACAATACAAAAACAAACAAACAAACAAACAGACACTCGCTCACACACTCACACATAAGAGATGTTATACTATATAGCACTTTTTAGTTAATTACATCATCGTACGCTAAATATTCAAATTGAAAATAACTTAATTATAGTTGAATTGTACTGACAGATTGACTTATCTGTTTTCACCAGATATCTAAGCGATGAAATCAAACCTCCTAATGTTGGTTTACCCTGTGAACATCTTCTTAAATAAATATAAAATTTAAAAATAAAATTAAAATTGCAACATAATGAGATTAATAATTGGAGAGAGGCTCGTAGAGCCGACTAAGCAATTCCTTTTTGAGACAGGTAGAGTAACTTGAGTATAAGATAATATATATTCTACCAAGTCAGTCAATAATTTTTGGGTAACCGCACAATTCCAGAATAAATGCTCTGTTGTTTCTTCAGCTCCTTTGCAAAGGGAACATATACTGTTGTCAACCATTTTATATTTGAAAAGCAGTGAATTTGTGGTAAGGATATTATGATTAATTCGAAATTGGAACCAGTGAAGCTTTGAATCTTTTGTTATTGTGAAAGGAAGTTCAAAAATCTTCGGGCATTCATTTTCTTCCAAATTTAACAACTCCTTCCATTTATTCATACCTTTTGACATCTCAAGAACACCTACTTTACTTAAAGTTTTATAACAAATCTTTGAGCCTTTTGAACAACCTAAATATTTTTTTCATGGAAGTTAACTTGGACTCCATATTTTGCTTCGTTATCTTACCTAAATCTACGTCAAATTCTATCCCTAGCATTTTAAAACTAGTTTTCCCCAATCTAATCTATATTTTGGGCAGAGGATATCATTAGAGTATCGCTTTGACCCAATCCATATAACTTCAGTTTAAGAGAGATTAATATGCAGACCGGAGATCTTCGAAAATTTATCCAAGACAAACATACATTCATTCAGTGACTTTTCACTCCCGTCAAGTGTTAGAGTAGTGTCATCTGCATATAATGAAATTTTTAGTTCTTTTGCACCTATATTAATACCCCTAATATTGTCATTGTTTCGTTTAAACGCCGCCAATATTTCGGCGCATAGAATAAAGAGATAGGGTGAGAGGGGATCCCCCTGACGGCATCCTCTATTAATTTTAAAGAATTCCGACATATTCCCCCCTTGATTTATTGTAGCAGAGATGTCATTGTAGAACAATGATACCCATCTCCTGACTGAATCACCAAAGTTAAAAAAGGTCAGAACCTTTTGAATGAATGACCAAGACAAGGAATCGAATGCCTTTTCAAAGTCAATTAATAACAGTAACCCAGGAATATTTTCTTCCTCAGTATACTGCATTGTATCGTATATAAGTCGCGTGTTCTCTCCGATATATCTANTATATTCCCCCCTTGATTTACTGTAGCAGAGATGTCATTGTAGAACAATGATACCCATCTCCTGACTGAATCACCAAAGTTAAAAAAGGTCAGAACCTTTTGAATGAATGACCAAGACAAGGAATCGAATGCCTTTTCAAAGTCAATTAATAACAGTAACCCAGGAATATTTTCTTCCTCAGTATACTGCATTGTATCGTATATAAGTCGCGTGTTCTCTCCGATATATCTACCAGTCATGAATCCGGTTTGTTCCGGATATATTAATTTATCTAACACTAGTTTTACCCTAGCAGCTATCGAACCCGAGGCGATCTTGTATATAGTATTGAGAAGTGATATGGGGCGCCAGTTTTTAAGAAAGTGGCGTGGTTTATCTCCCTTTGGGAGGCAAGTGATTATACCTTGTTTTTGCGTCACCGATAACTGGCCAGTTTCGTAAGATTCTTCCAAGATTCTTCGTATTTTTGTAAACCTTCGTCTTGTATATTTTTCAACCAGGCTCTAGGCCCTGTGGCCCCTATAAGTCACACAGCTCCATAACCTGACGCATCTTGGGTTAGAAAATATCATGTCAATATCAATGTTCTTTTCACAATCCTCAGATGACCCAGAAGATCATCTAGTGCAACACATGGTAATTGGAATCCAGAATCCAGACGCATTCCGCCGGGTAGACCAAGTGGACGAAGAGCCACCAGTGAAATCCCGAAAAGTGGAGGTTATTTATTGCAACACCCGGGAGTCAGAAACAGGTGCATGTTCCTCACTTACGGTTTTTTTTTTTTTTTTTTTTTTTTTTTTTTATAGAACAGAAACAATAAATTATATTTCTTTACTTCCCCCCCCCCCCCAAAAAAAAATAATAAAAATACACACCTTTTTCACGACTGTGGTCCATCCATTTCGTAAGAGTTCACTTAATATCGTAATATCTGGGGAATGTATGAAACAGTATTCTTTGGTATAAGACAGTGTGGAATAGGTTACGGACAATGGAGTAGCAATTTCATTGTCACCACTCTTTCAGCAATCAATGGGAGCATCGAGATGAGTCAAGGCCTAATAAGGCCGCTACCTAAATATGGTGGACCTATATGTAAGGAAAACCGCTTAATCATGTAATGGTCTCCCCGCCTCTCACTAGGCTCCCCCACGTATCTTCCCTCGACAGGTTGAATTGGGCCGAGATTTAATTAGTGAGCCCCTTCAGGGACGACGCGCAGAGAGGCGTGTGAGAGATAGAGAGACCATTAACGATTTAAGCGGTTTCCCTTTCATGTAGCTCCGCCATATTAGGTAGCAACCTTACTAGACCTCGGCTCTTCTCGATGTGAATGCTCCCAATGTTACCTAACTTAAATATACCTTAAACCACGCTCATGAGACCCTTCCAAATTAATCGTATTTATAGCAGAGACGGCCAGTTTCAAGAATTTCCATCCGGACCTTGTGCAAAAAATAAAGTCAGTTGCTCGTGGAGAACCTGTGGATCCTGAGAAACAGATTACAGTTTGGGATTTTGGTGGTCAAGATGTCTACTACACCACTCACCAGACTTTCCTCTCAGAGCAGAGCATCTACTTGTTGGTGTTCCGGCTTGACGTAGACCTCGATACCAAAATACCGGTATACAGAGGAGAGAAGACGGTGAAAGGTATGATGAAGATTACATTTAGATGCCTTTTTTTAGGTAACTGTGAAAGCCCATGTTAGATGTTTTATCTGTAAGCACTAATACAAGTGCAACTATCCTTTTGTTTGAATTGGAAACGCCGACCGTTCCGCTGTTTGCGCCTTCTGTTAATAATCGACAGAACTGGCCGTGTTATTTTTGTTGGGGAAATTGTGATTAACAGTCTTCTTTAGCTTAATGTTTCTTATACATTTTTCAGAGTTCATAGTGTATTGGTTGAACTCTATCCATATGCACACAGTTAGAAAATCAAGAGAAAACAAGAGCGTCATCCCACACGTTTTGATTATTGGAACTCATAAGGACAAATTGGCTTCAGAGGTAATAAATCTGTTTTTTTATTCAATTGTTCGATTCGTTTTATACCATACGTCCCATCCGTACCACTGCACTCTTCATATTACGAGGCATTGCGAGTCATTTAGACTTTCAGAGTGTACACTTTATACTTTCCCTAAGTATCAAAGCTTGTTCACTATTCATACATTTTCATGGGGTAGCTTTACAGTTCCCCCTGAAGAACACCGGCAATCTGGAGTATTGTCAATCTAAGGAACTGCTCCTCAGTGAATCTTCAAATGAATATCATTAGTCCAAAATCCAACGTTTAGCATATTTAATTTTGCTAATTAATTAAGATATGAATTGAAAAATAAATAATATCTGTAACAGACAGACTCTCTTTGTGGTATAAAAAGCCTTTATTGATATAACTAAATTTTCACCCTGTAATAAACTGTGACATATAATTAATTACAATGACATTTAACAAAGCCGACTTTCCATTCTTCTGTCCCATCCCTGCGTTATATACTTCAGCTCGTCTAATAGGGCCATTAAGCTGAATTTCGTATGAAGATTTCCTTAAATGTAACCCCTCATCGTTTTCCGCGGCGATGACCGAATTTAAGAATTTATCATCGAAGCTGTCGGGTGAAACATTATTAACCCTCAAGTGACCGAGTGGGGTCATTTACGACCCCAGCCATATGATTTAATGTGCCATCTCTTTATTTTTTATTCGAATTTTCTTTCCTTTCATGAGTTTGTCAGTCTACTAATCCTACACACTTTCACAGTTTTTTGTAGGGATCAACTAATTAGTGTGGCGTATACATCGCAAACTCTTGGGGGGTCATTTATGACCCCAAAGAGAAGCATTGGTTTTTAAATATTAGTTTTTAAATTGTATTCAAATGTTTTGCCCACGCAACACTGACAGGAAAATGTCACATGCATGTGCTTCATGCAACCAGCCAGTGTGCCCAAAACATAGGCACAAATAAGTGGTTTGTGAAGATTGTGTTTGAAGTGTTACTAATAGTACATCGCTGAATCTAATTTCAGTAGCTTTGTTGGGACTTGTACTCAAAACTGGGTCTCTCATTTTTACGGTTACAATTTTCGGGTATTTTGGAAATCTAAAGAATTCTGTCGATATCATATTATACATATATTAGCAAATTGTGTGTGTGGATTTTGTTTTATACACAGATGTGGAAGTAACATACATGTAGGTTGACTGAATGTGTTCTGAGTAGTATGACTTCCTTACCAGCATTAGGGTATTCCCTACTAGGCAAGTCAGCTTATTATTCTTATTAAAGTTAAAAGGATGCTATCTCAACATGCGTAAGTCAAACTATTTTTACTCAAAGTAATTTTGAAATGTACTTTTTTCATTTAGTGTGGCAAATAAAAAGAGAAATATTTCTGCAAGTGGAAAATGGCAAGGACTGTCTAAATACCGGTGTAATGTTGTTCTTAAAATCTGTGCTTGGTTATTTCATGCAATAAAAGTATTATGACCAAATACTTATTACATTAGATCATTATAAAACACTTGTCTTAGATCCTGGGAGTAGTATAGGTATGATAAACCCTCAACAGCCTTTTATAATAAGGATCCCTGTACAGAGCACAATGGGGTCATAGATGACCCCACTTGGTCATTTCAGTTGGTAAAATAGCTTGTTCTCTTGAGGGTTAAAGAGTTCCTGGTAGTCTCTTTGCCATCTTGCAAGCACTTTTAACAGTTATTATTTTCTTGTCATCAACAACTTCCCAGGTACCGTGTTATACCCAACTTTCCTATTTGTTTCTAGAACTCGCAATAATTCTGTTTACTTTCAGCGCAGGGCTTATCCTTTTGGTGTTTACGGGAATAGCTTTTTAACTTTCAATCGAAAGATCTTTGATCACAAATTTTTTGTTTTAACCTTCGTAGTTACATCATTTTTACATCTGATCCACTCTCTGTGATCTGTTGGATTAGTTTATTATTGAACTCCCGACCTTGGTCGGACAGTATTGTCTGTGGGAACCCTAAACTTAAAACGAAAAACACTAAGATTTATTTATGGTTGATAAACAATGAAATGAATGTATAAGTATAAATACACTCGTAGAAATAAGTATATGACAGGCGTTCTCAATTATTTTGTCATTTAAAACTTAAAACCCATAATCATTGGATTCGTAGTAGTATTAATAGGCAGTAAGTAAATCATACAAAGTTCAGATATTTTTCAAGTATGGTATTTAATGTCCAAAAACATGTTTCATGTGCCAAATTTAAACCTACACCAAAAACAAATCAAGCAAAACATTTGCAACACCAGTTGCCTCTTTAGATTGCAATGCCCGGACGTGTGCCATCCTTGAATAGTAACAAACCACATAGCAGTGCAGATGTACAAATTGTTATTGGTGGTCTCCTTCAACGAGCCAATCAAATCTATACCAATCTGAATAAAATAAATATAATGATATAACTCATACTGGACAGTGTACGAAATTTATTTATTATATAAGTAAGTAAAGTTTTCGTGAATATTGATGAAATTTAAAATTACTTTTATTTAGAAAAAATCATAAATATAAGAAAATAGCATTTGCTGGTGTGCTTTCTTGACAAACAAGCCTCGAGCATGACATATGTGAGTGCTATCTGCATGGGTAATAACGATGTAAGGAACAAATATTTCTTACCATATTCCAGGCTTCTGGCGTTGTGACTGGTATTGGTTGAAGAGTTGGGTCAGATTGTTTATTTTTTGTGTGTTGCCTTCTGGCAAATTGCGCAGCAGGCTATGAATTTTCTAACATCCTCGACCATATTACGCCAGTAGTACCTTTTCTGAAGCTTATCAAGAGTTTTATCCCGCCCGAGATGTCCGCCAATAACAGTACATTACGTATTATTACAGAGGTGCCTTCACCCCCTGATTCATCATTGGTTTCAACATTTTGTTTGGGTTTTTATTCTGCACTTTATAGAGAAGTTCTCCTCTTTCGAGCTTAAAAAAAATCATAAATAAAGATTACATATTTCCAAACGCATATCAAGCATTGAAAACAGCAATTAATTTTTTTTTTTTTTTTTTTTTTATTCACAAAAAAGACAAACAAAAATACATCTGTAGACACACACACTAACACACACACACACAATAACACACACAAGACATTCATTATACATTAAGTAAACATGTAGATAGCCGGACTACGTACGAAACAGTATATTACAAGTGATGCTGCACATAACAAGATACCAACATTTTACATTTCACATAAGAAATTAGCGAAAAAGTAAAGTAAATTTATAAGTGGAGAAACTAGTCAAAAATAGAATCCCAGGTTCTCCACTCTGTAAGAAAATGGCCTAATTGAAGATTTTTTTGAGAAACATATTTTTCTAATTCGAATTTTGTTTTGATATATAAGAGAAGGGAAGGGAAGGTCGGCTGCATTTTTCTTTTAAAACAAGTATATATATAAAATTTGGAGACAAGAATAATGTAATTTAGAGGCTTGAAATTTGTTTTGGATACTCCAAAAAGTATATTTTCATCATAGAGTGTAATTCTTTCATCAGTTTTGTTAGCAATCAAGCGTTCCATTTCAGTCCAAATGTTTCTTATTCGATAGCAATTTAAAAATACATGTCGCAAATCTTCCCTCTCCGCTCCACAGATAAAGCATTTCTCTGACACCTCAATACCGATTCTTTTCAGGTATGACCTAACTGGTAAGATTCTAAAAATTATTCTGTATTGGAACCATTGAAGTTTTGTTTCTCGTGTAACATAGAAACAATTCTCGTAAACATACTTCCAAGTGATATTTATATTTAGATCTAGGTTCCATTTCCTTTCGTGTACCAAGTTTT
>NW_019773737.1:541872-579680 GCF_001039355.2 Lingula anatina
ATCTGGCCCCCGTTTCACAAAAAAACTTAAGTCGGTTTCCCTGACTTAGGGCTTGGTTACCAACGTAATTAAGTCGTTACGTCACTAAGTCCCGTTTCACAAAGAATCTAAAAGGTCGCTTACGTCGTTTTTTTCTTAGCTGTAAGTCGACGATGTCAAGCCTCCTCGGGAGGAGACTTAAGTCGGCAAGCTCAACTAAAACTCGGTAAATGAGAGCATAAACAACAAAAATTTGGAAAGAACATACCTCCTTCAAGATATTGTGTTATAATATCCTTGAATAGCACTGACATTTATGGAATATTGAAATAAAAAATAAAATTCCACTTTACCCAGCCGATCGCGTGTTTGTTTATGTTTTTGACCGCTAGACGTCCCTCAGTAGTGTTCCACGACAAGCTAATGTTTAACTGTTGCTTTGAAGTTGTATTGAAGTTAAACTAATCAATAAAGTTCAAAAACAAACTTTGTTTGTGTTTTGGCTGACTTTTATCGTTGATAAACGATCGTTCGCGGCCGAAAGAGGCCATGAAACGTCATGTCTTGTGAAACTTTTGCAATTTTACACCTCCTTTTCTTGAAGAGTTTCTCGTGCGCGTCGACTACGGTAAGCACGCCAAGCTAAGACGTTAGATTCTTTGTGAAACACTCCAAGTCGGCTTCAGCTAAGTCGACCTAGCTAGGCCACCCAGCTCGAGTAAGACGTCTACGGATTTAAGATTCTTTGTGAAACGGGGGCCTGGAGGACAAGCAGGAACTCGCAGAACACGTCTACCGTTGTTTTGCCATAAGTAACTTGGCCGACGTTGAGGAGTTTGATGAAATAAAAAGCGAGATCGAGCATCTTTGTGGCTATAGCAGAGACAGAGAAGCTGGCCGCCAAATGCACCCAGTGAGATGGTTCCAGTTGGAATTGGATTTGGCGAAGAAGAGTGAAGAAATGCCGATCATATATATTAAAGAACTGCGTGATATGGCGCGCTTAGTTGGAATCCGTGACGCGGAGTTGGATGAAATGTTTATTCCTTATCATCATCATCTGGGAGACGTCCTACACTTCAAAGTGGATGGACTGGAAAATATCGTCATATTGGATCCACAGTGGTTAGCAGATCTGTTTTCTGCCATCATGACCCCGCCTGTTAGTAAAAGTGGAAAGAATCGCCTCGATTACTTGAAACGAAGTCTGGGAAAAGGAGAACTGAACGAGGAGGTGTTCGATGTATATCTGCAGAAGGAAAAGATGACCGACATGAAAAACGAAGTGATTCAAATTATGGAGCATTTTGACCTGATGTTGGACATATCTAAATCAGTTCAAAATCCAATGCTGCCGTCTGGAAAGAGAAAATTCGTCGTGCCTTGCATGCTGAAATGCAATGACCTGGTGAAATATCGGCCTCCCGAGAAGGTTCGAGAAATATCTTTATTCATTTCATTCCCTCACGGCTTCTTTCCTCCAGGGCTATTCCATCGTTTGATCATCCGTCTGCTTAGGAGGTATAAACCTTACCATTGTGTAAATGGCATCCCAGATGTTGGTTTTGACCGCGCATCCTTCCGTCTGGAAGACAAAACATCTGTGCTTCATCTCTTCACTGCAGAAAAGGACATTGAACTAGTGATAGATAACGCTGAGCGTAACATATACTTCAACGCACGACAAACAGTGGAAGACGAGTTGTCCTATCTTCAAGAGACATACTGTCCCAGAATGCATTTTGGCTACTTTATCAGGGCAAACGATAAGAGACACAAAATACCGATAGAAGCAGAGACCGTTCTAAAATCAGATGCCATCTGTGTATGCGTAGAGAAATCTGACGAAGAGATTCAGCTGAAACCATATCGTGTTTGGTTTACAAGTAAGTGATTCAGAAAAAATAAAACATGTTCTCTTGTTTGAAATGGACATAATGTATTGGAATTTCAGACTGTGCTATAAAATGTCAAAAAAAAATCCCAAAAAAAAAAAAATAATAACAATAATAAATTTGCATTTCAATCATTTCAGCTGTGGAGAAAGAACCACGCAGTCCTCAAAGTCTGGAGGCAGGTAAGAAAAACCGCCTCATCTTTTAATAGGCTCTCCGCCTCTCGCTCGCCTCCCCATGTGTCGTCCCATTGTAGCCGAAATTTAATGACTGTACCCCTGCAGGGACGACGCAAATGGAGGCGTGATAGGTGGAGAGACCATTAAAAGATTAGGCGTTCGTTCTTTCATGTACGTCCGCCATATTTAGTTCCAGGATTTGTAAAGCCATGGCTATATTCGTTGAGACTAATTGGTCCGCGGGTCAAATATGGCCGACCCACTTGAAAGCAATGCCGCTAATACACTAATGGTGTACCCGCCGACCACAAGCGCCAGTCTTGCAGGGGCCTAGCTATTAAACCGCTTCGCTGAGATTTAATCAATATAATTGCTAGTCTCCAGCAAGCCTGACGTTAATTTTGACAAACCTGACAAGGCACTGTGTCATTCTCATACGCTGTATTACACAGTAGTGAGCTTGGTTTCTTTCACACCACGGTGCATTCTGCTTTACTTTTGTAATAGTAAACTCTTGAAAGTTCTTCTCTTTAAAGTCCCTTAACCGTTTTCAAAATCTGTGATCATGTAACAAAACGGTTTGAGAATTTGGGTCACCTCTAAGCTATGTTCTGCTGCATGGCGCAATCGTAAAAAATTACTTGTCGCGTGCATCCCAGTATAAATCGACAACAGTATATACATGTAGTAAGCCAACTTTCGTCTAGGTCTCACTCTTGTACATGGTTTCATTTACTGTACACCGAATTTAACAAGGGACTGCGCATGCACATTGGGGCACTATGGGAACTGGTGCATTCTGCCGATTAACCATCGGGGGGGGGGGGGGCACCAAATGGGGCCAGACCATATTAACAGGACAAAAATACGGGAGGCCATAGCTAGTGACCCAATGAACTTGACCAAGGTTGGCAGACAGTGAACCAATGAAACCATTTTACTGGGATTGCGATGCTCCCGGCAAATATTTTACCATAGTATGCGCTATAAAATCGATATTAATTAGGGACGTGGGAGACATTTTGCACTTTTAGGCACAAGCAGAGAGGAGAAAGTTAAGGTCTGGCCTTGTACAGTTGAACTCTTCGAGAAGAAGGCATATGACGCTAAACGGGTTTGTTGCTACACTTCATTAGATTTTATTTTTGATATATAAGTCTATGTTATATTATATTCAAACTTTATAAAAGATTTATTGTTAGAAAATTTGCAGTTTTATAACAACATCCTCTAAATGTTTCACACCTTATCTCCTTGATACACCAGTAAAATTTTGTAATTGCAGTTAATGCTCCCAAATTTTTTTGGCAATCAACAGGTCTACAAGAACTACACAGATTGGAGGGGAAGAGCTGTGATCATCAACAATGTCAGCTTTGACAATAAGTTTTCCCTTGATAGGAAGGGCACAGAGGTGGATGTTGAGCATTTGAAAAGTTTATTTCGGCAGTTACATTACTTGGTGTTGAAGCATGACAACCTGACAGCTGAGGTACGTTGATATCTTAAACTGTCAGTTATCCTGCCGCATTTTCGTATTTTGTGTACTAGCTATAGTACGAATACATATAAAGAGATGCATTTCACACGCGGAAGTGTCCAAAAATAAAATTCAATAAATTCAAAGTTGTATTCACTTTTAAACATGTGTATAGAACAAAATTCCACGAATGTCTCAATTAAATTTATTTTTTCACTTTTACCATGTCTTTACGTTATGACGTTTCTATATAGGAAATGCCAACCATTGCTGAGTTTAGTTTGTCAATTTGGGAAAGCACTGTGGCAAAAAACTGTTGCAATTACTCTCCAGTTTGGCCTCAAAATGTCTTAGATTGCTTGGGCGATGTTTTTAAAATACATAGTTAAAACTATCAGATAATGACATACATCTGAAGAAGATTAACACACATTATGGTATATGAAGTGGGGTGTCAGTTAATGATACAATAAAACAAAACGGTTTTATGAACATAAATGATCAAATGTAGATATTTAAATTATGCTATTTAGGCTATTGACCAACTAGCCAGACGTGAGTCAAGCACTGATCACAGTGCTTACTCTTCCTTCATCATGGTGATCCTGAGTCATGGTGGAGAGAACACGGTGATAGGCACTGATGGTAATCACATAGGGTATGACCAAATTCTGGCACACTTTGAGGCTTCCAGGTGCCCGACACTGAACGGCAAACCCAAGATGTTCTTCATATCTGCGTGTCAGGGCAGTAAGTACTATTCATCTAGGTTGATGTATTATTGTGTTCTTCATGTCAGACAAGTTTGAATTTGGTGTGTAAAGTATGATATGAGGTTTTTATTGATTCTTTCTTTTATGCTTTTGTGTTTAAACGTATTGTGATTGTTATAATGATTGATATAGTAAAACATGTTGTATCCTACCTCTTATAAATCTGGGGGGGGGGAGTTTTTATATATTTTTATTTTTATCATATAAAATATAAAATGGAGCTTTATTAAACAGTCATACTAACGGTGGTTTAGATATTTCAGTAAATAATTTTCTCTTTTGCACAATATTAAGTGAAAAATTTTTGTCAGTATAATTTGGGAATTGCTTCATTACTTCTTTGTCCTGCCTTTTATCTATGTAAAAACATCTCTTAATTTTGCATAAGGTATGGATGAAAATGCGCCGTTGCTAAATACAAAACAAGTGCCACCGAGACCGCAAGAAACTCACTCAAATCCAGAGAAAGTTGATATGATATTAGTAACTTCAACGACCAGAGGTAAGATTGTCGAGTGTTTTTGTTTCTAGTGACTTTTTGTTCTATTGATACATCACATTTTTGTAGAAAAAAAATTAAGGACGTGTGATGTGAATATCATTAGATGGCGTCCGAAAAGTATTTCTTCTGTTATAGTCTTCTTGGCTGCATTTTGACCAAAGTGACGCTTGTTTGACACCCGGCATTAAAGTAAGGTTTGCTTACCATTCAGGTGACAAGTCTTGGCGATCTACTGAACATGGTACGTTTTTCATTCAGTGTCTGGTTAAAGAGCTCTCGGAAAAAGCATGTGACACCCATCTACTTGATATATTGACACAGGTAATCACGTATTACAACAGTTCTCTTTGAAACAAAACTAAAGACAAATGGTTAATGTTGTCCCCTCAAATATCACTCCCAGTAGCTAGGTGTGGCAGGAGCGGTGGTCCGCTTGCGTCCGTAGTCCGTTTTCCATTGCTTTGCACCGGTGAATTTCGTTCCACAACACTTCGAATAACCCTATTCTTTACTGGTACTAACAGTATGGGAGCCCGGAGTTCCATTCCCAGGACTACCATTTCTGTCACACCGGCATAGGAGGATTTCGTACATTATAGAGACAGATGATTATTTTGGGATGCGCCAGTTACAAATATTAGACGGATCTTTTCATACGTTTTACATACATGTTCTTCTGCGGCCCCACGAAAGCCGAATAGATAAATGCACTGATGTGATCAGCGCAGTTAAACCTCCTTTACACTGGGTATTATTATTTTTCTACTCTCAATCGGGCCCGTATTATGGAACGCAGATAGGACGCCGCCCACAGGGGGCGTAAACTAATATCTCAGTTAAGCCCCCTTTACACTGGACGATTACGTTAATTATGAAAAGTAGCAAAATATAATTTAAAATCACACATTTCAAAGAAAGTGGTTGATGTTGCTATGTCAACTGGTTATTGTTTATCAACAAGGTGAACGACAGTGTCTCCAAGATGCCAACTCGAGATGGTTGCCGACAGATATCAAGTATATCGACGCTAACATTGAGGAAATCATTGTGTTTCTGGCCAGGGCTGTACTATCCAGAGTGAATTAAGGCAGTGGAAGTGGACATACAGGTACACTTGCTATGTAGTAGCCACCCTCGCCTTCTGTTACCATGATGTTTCTATTGAGACTCAAGTAACTGAAATTTGATCACATGTTCATTTTTCTCAACCTACATTTTTTTCTCGTTTAATTTATTTTATTTTGGTTTCCGCCGTACATAGACTGGAGTTCTTTACTGTTATTGATAATCACCACTTGTATTAAGTATATGGCAAATAAAACCGTAAATTTACAAACTTTGGAACACGGTTCCAGCACCAAATATAAAGAAGTAAGAGGCGTATTTCATGTTGTGCTTATAATGTTTTCTTTTTCAAACACTTAAAATCAAACGAAGTGTGTGTCAGGTGTCTGGGTTAGTACTTACCAAAATAGAGATGTTCCGTTTTTGCTGCCTGTTTCTAATCTTCACATAGCTGTAATTTCTCATGCTTTAATCCAGTTGCAAGCGCAGAACCTCTATTTACAATCATCCTCAACTGCTGTGTCTGTTTTTTATAAAAGGCTCATGCTGTCTTGTTTTTAGATGTTTATGGAGTAAGAACTTCACATAATGTAGTTGTATGAGCAAAAATGTTCATTGGCAGTTGGTTCATAAATGATGATCATTCAGCACAAGTTAAATTTGTTCTTCCTACCGTTAGCGGACCGCCTACAATTATCTTGTCCACAAACTTACGATAAGAGGACAATTTTCGACTTGTCTTTAATAATAATTATTTTTTATTCTTAGTTTTAGACATGTATACATTATGTACAATGAAAAGCAAAAGTACTGGCACACGATTTCAATTGTCTGTGAGCTCTCTTCACATGAATTTGTAGCAGTTTGGATTGGGTCCGCCTTTCTTTTCATTGAGAAATTTAACATTAAAAGTAAAAACCTTTGCAACATACCGTATCAGGCCTGCTGCAAATCTGCTGCAAATTGCAATTTCTTCTTAAAGGATTGCAGTAATGTTTCTGCAAATAAGCGGCAATTTTTTTTCTTCGAACTCCTGCAACCCGTCTCTGCAAACTTTGATATTACTGCAACATTACTGCAGATTTGATTTTGTTACGGGAATCTAATTATGAATGTAACAAGTAATACGAAATGTCCAGATGTGGTACGTATGTGTTTTCGTAGTACCAAATTATCATTATGGTATTAGTTTTGCGATGATGTAAAATAGTATAAAGCAGTGATTACATTTACCAGTATTTATCTTAAATAATTCATTATATATATATATAGTGAGAATGAAAATCATACAGAAGTTTCTTCGCTGATAAACATAAAAACAAATTCTGGTCGCAATGTTTGTGCTGTAATAATTTGTTTTATTGGAATTTTAGTTACCTTTTTATATCACGAAGTGGCATCTGAATGAATACAAAGAGCAAAGGAGAGGGGCTGTAAACAGATAATGTGTCAGTACTGTAATAAGAAAACCACAGTTATATCATGCAATACTTCAAACAATTCTTAAGGCGAAATCTTTGGCCTCACATTAAACACTCGATAAGTAAATAAACAGATTTACATCTTATATGTACTTGGTCATAAAGTTTTAACAATATTACCGTCCTTCATTTTTGTTTACATGGGTATGTTTTGCGTATTATTATCATTATCATTATTATTATTACGATATAGACGTGGATATGTTTCAATCCTTAATACAATGAAATTTATCACATATTCCAAAGAATATGTGTCCAGGTTGTAAGTATATAATATTGGTGTGATATATTGATACCACGGTAATATGGTGGTCAATATTAATGTAATGTTAGTTATCGATAGGAACAGAATAAGACACCCAAGAGAAGATCCTGTATAATATAATATTAGTTACTGTTATAAAAGAAGAAGACACCTTAGAACATGAACAAAGTACTAAAAGGTAAAAAAAGGTTAGAGCAAAGTGACGGGCACGGATTGCATAAATTATATGTACATGTAAAGTGAGAAATGATGAGTTAGCTACATGCACCTGTACCGTGTATATATATATCAAGTGTTAAAGAGTGGAAAAGGGACAGAAATGTAGTCATAAAGGTTGTTCCACTGTAAATAAAGGCTTGTGAAAACTAAAACATCCGTTCTTACTTTATACCTGGCTCTACACAACAATGAACATACGCCTCATCCTGTCTCTCTGTCTCTGTCTCTCTCTGGCATGCATTTCAATTGTTGTAAGTATTTAAACGTGATGTTGTGAAAACAATCATTTTCTACTTATCATCATAACTTTCGTTCTTCATTTAAAAAAGTCACAGGGCACCAAAAAGTGGTCTCTCCCTCTCTCTCTCTCACACACATACACACACACACACACACACACACACACACTTATATATCATTATACGCAAATCACACCTTGTTACTGTCACTGATATAGCCATTAATTTGAACAATTTCAATCATGTTTCAGCTTTAGCTACCCTGAGTGTCATAGCAACGTAAAAGTTAGTTTGTTTAATATTTAATATACCTTGGAGTCACTTTCGCTAGCTTTGACGAACAGCGACAATCTGAGGGCGTTCTTCTTCAAAATTTTGCCTGGGCGCGTCCATATTTGGAAGTCACACGTCACAGCTGTGTCCGCCAGGATCCATACTTGAAAGTCATAAGTCTCATACGTCACAGGTTTGGCCGCCTGGAGCTGCCTTTCCCGCCTTGCGATGACATAATCTCGTGCAGACTAGACAAGAATCAAAGTGTCTGACGCGGATTTAGATGTTTGAATTGAAAATATCTTGCAGTCGAAGGTCAGTGCCACAATACAAGCAACATTCTGCTTTAAAAATTGATTTTGGTGTAGCCGTTGCGCAGCCCTTATAGTGGTATCGGGCATCCAGTGTAGCTGTCAAACTTGGCACAACACGGCAAGCACGTGTATTGTGTCTATTATCTCAGGACAAAATATTCTTTTATAAGCAAAAATACAAAAACATTGGATATATCTTTTTCTTTAATAAACATATTATTTATTTCTCACTTTACATATCTTAAATACAGCAAATAAAATTAAATAAAGCAGAATTAAATCTATTTTACGTTTAATTTTGGTCTGATGACATTCAACTGCAGATTCACTGCGGAGCAGTTCTATTTGATTGACGGAAGCCTAACATGGCCGCTGTGCACTAGAGCCTGGTATTGCGATATGGGTTATATATGAAATCAAGATCGAGCTGGCATTACCCGAATCTAGAACCTAGGGTAGCTTTAGCTATGTCCCATATTAACATATGTTGAATTTTGAGATTTATTGTTGAAATAAAGATAATCAATAAAACAAATTTATGGTGTTTGAAGTAAAACAGTTCAGACTTACATCGTGATCATTTGTAAGCAAAAACACGTGGAATTGCAGACGTGACAGCCTTTTTGATCAAGACTGTATATTTAGGGTATTGATGGGGTCTTCTACAACTTTTAGGCTCGAAAACGAAACGTTCTCCAATATCACCTACAATCACAGCTACATCCAAGGTTGTAAATCCGCCCTACATGTAGAAAAGTACCCGCCTAATGACCTAATTATCACCTAGTCCTATTAAAAAAAACATGTGTAATGTGTCACGTGACAATTGTTTATTAGAAAGCGGTGCGAGAGGCGACGATACGTGTAAATGTTCACTTTGTCAAGAAACCCTGTTATCTAAGCAGGTAAGTCTAAATCTGAACATAGACGAGTTACATGGTTGTCGTAGTTACACTGTGTTGATACCTTAAAAGTAAACTTACAGCTAGTGAGAAGTTTAATCAAGTTTAGTTACGAAAAAATATATCGACTTCCATTTTACCCGATGTCATTGATCCCTCGCTGTATAGCACCATTACATTACATACACCTGGCGACTGCTACCATCAGTTTCTTACAACTAATATTTTGGGATAATTTCATAAAGAAACATGCGCCTCAAGAAAATAACAACTGTTCTTTCAAGAAATATTATTTTCCAGAGTAAGGCCCCTTCTGTCAAATTAATTCAGACTTTCATGTTGTTCAGCTTAAAACACCGTGGAGTGTAACTTACATTGACCCGATACGCACAGCGAAGATCAATACACTGTAGGAGGCCGCTCAAAAAACACTGATAAAAAAGGAGCGGCCCATGTGAATAATTTATTTGAAATGTATGTTAGGTGTATAATGTGTATTTATGGACAGTGGGAGCAGTAATCTTTAGAAAACTGAACAACAAAGTTCACTTTGTATGATTTAATATATATATTAAAAATCCAATTTGCTAAAGATTACAGTTCGAAATATCCATGACTTCACGTATCTATGATGTATGTTTATAGTTACGTTAGTTATATATTAATTACTTCATGTTTATCCTGGACTGCAGTAGACAGGATATTCTGTCCAAAAAGTTCGGGGCAAAATTAAACTTCTGTTCAGAAACTGACCTCAGCAGGTGCTTTGCCTCGTTAACACATCCAACACAAAACGTTTTGTTATTGACCCGTTTCCTCTCACACTGAGCGGTCGATTGATCTATAAACGATCTTTGTTATTTCGCAAATTATTGCATTTATTATTTTGTTTGGGTTACCGTATCCAAGTTACGTGTGCACGTAGCTACAGGTAGGTTGAAGCAGACAAGCCAATGTTATCACAGTAATAAAAAATCTTTTTTTATTCAATTGGGAATTTTTATTTTAAAACAACACTCCTAAGTCTTCAACACTGCAATATGGCTCGGAATACATACTACATATATTCGCATGGTATTAAGGAAAAAGACAGATGCCTCCAATCCATGATATGTGCATTCTTTATGTTATATTATTTTATTTTAATTTTCGTTTAGAAGCCAGACTTGTCTTCATTCACAAATTTCACCAAAGATTAACATGGAAAGTAAAATACAAATGGTGTGAAGTAGTCCAGGTTGTGCTCAAAGACCTTACAATTATATTACCTCATTGGCAAGCCTGGGTCTTCTGTTAGCCGCCATATTTAAAATAGCATTGACCGAAATTGTATAGAAAAACATAATTGTATTGCGAAACGACGAAGTCAAACATTAAACAACTAAATGCACAGCAGATTTTGATCATCTCGATGTTTTCAGCTAGCATACTGAGTACGAGATACGTTGGTGATCATAATTAAAAGAACATTGTATTTATGCTCTCCAAAATAATTTGTCTATATAAAGGTTAAACGCGCATAATCAAATCTGATATGAAAAAATAAGACTTCCACTTCCATTTCAACATGATACTTGATATGTTGATCAGGGACCATTACATTTTATACACCTGTCGATTACAAAATGTCATTCATCTTATACTGAGTAAACATTTCATTTACAAACATGCGCCTCCCTTCAAAAAAAAATGTCTTTAACAAGAAAGGTGGTGTTCCCATCTCTCGATTTACGTTTTGTTAAGCTTATAACACAATGGGCTGTAATAAACATTGATCCAACAGGAACAGGGCAGATCAATACATTGTACGAGTCTGCTTAAAATGCACTGAGCGCATAAATATAAAAAATAATGTGTGCATGGGGCTGTGGACAGTGCGAACAGAAATCTTTGGCACACTGAACAACAAAGTTCACTTTGTATGATTGAATATATGTAAAAAGTGAATTTTGTTGTTCAATTCGCTAAAGATTTGTTTTTTTTAATTGTTAATTTATTGAAAACCGATTGTGTCAAGTGAGTACCTTTATTTTTGGTTAACAGAACAGTGCATTGCCTTTACACATCACATACTATTATGTCACATGCATTTTTTATGCGCAAATATGCATAATATTCGCTCTTGAATAATTTTCTGGGTTTAAAAGCTGTGAAAAGTGACAATATGATAACTCGTTGCAAAATAACGTATTTTTTGTTTATACTTGTTTATACTTGTCAAGCCATACCAATGTTGTGACAATTTTAGTCTATAAATACAAAAACTTAAGTGAAATTTTCAAAGTGAAAATAGTTATTACTTCACTTTGTAATATGAATGAATCGGTGTTTTTTGTTGATTTTTGTTCTGTAATTTTATTATCACTACGGTATCGTACGTACTGTGTCGTGTACGTATACCTACTTTATTAAAGCCACTACTAATGTCAATTGCCTGGCTTTGATACACAGAATAACTTTCATTATGAGCAATTAGCTCTGTATCCCGAATAATTATTATAAAATATTTCGTTTGCTAGAATGGCATCTGCCATACAAGTATATGTTTGCTCTTGATTGTCTCTTTGCTTTATGAGTCACTGTAATCTCAAATAATCACTAACATTATTGGCAAGAACATGAGAAAAAATCGTTGAAATAGGCTGAAGAACAGTTCATTCCGTACTTAAGGATTTATTTCATAAATTGTGTTTCATGTTGAAAATATGCATGGTGAATAGAAATACTGCAAAATTAATGGAATTTAGCTGTGCTATCTTAGTATCTTAATGTTGTTTTGACAAGTTGCCACTTGGGTGGGAAATAAATAATCCATCCTAGTTCAAACTGCAATATAAAAAAAAATTGATTTGAATGACACATTAATTGAAACCACTTAAAGAGTCCGTTGTCAGTTATGTAAACTTAAAGTAACTGACTTTTCAAAACATGTCGTCTGTATTTTTCAGTTCAATACGCCTTTCATATTGACGTGGCGTTAACCTTGTGGTAACATGTTTAACATTATTTGGATGTAACGTTTATTCATATAAATAATATCAATGTCCTTTGTTAAACAGTTCTTCAGAAACAAAATGGTTTACACACAACAGCACTGAGCGTGCCAACGCTGACCCAACGTTACACATAGAATGAATGTATAGAATCATCGTTTCAAAAGGTCAATGCTCTTTTTTTTTTTTTCAGTGTATACTGCATTTACTTAGCCTCTATTACAAAAAGATAGGAAATAAGATAGATAGAATAGATAGGAAGACAGCAAACCGGTTTGCATTTAGGGTTCAGTTAAGGTGTATCACTGTGTTGTCCAAATTATACATTTGACCTTTGTGTACTGTTTTTTTTACAATGTGTGTGTAATATGTTTTATTAACCAGTGTATCGATTATCGAACTCTATAGAGCATCGTGTTTCCTCTTTTATTTCTACGTTTTCTTCGTCTTCCTTGTAACCTTATATTGATATGATAATATATTTTAATGCATCTGAAATGTTTTCTTCAGGTTCCCAGGAAGAGTTCTAACAACCCTTTCATTTTACTTTGTTGTGTCTCTTTGCGTTTATATTCTTACAACATAATATAGTTGTACTTCATAATACTCATATGCGTCTTGCTTACTGTCCGATGCAAGTTCCCCTTTTCCTGTGTCATGAATGTCTCTATCTTGCGTTTCACTGGTCGTTTTTTTCCCCGTTTGATTTGTTGTCTTGCTCATAATTACTTTCATTCAGCCTTTTGTATTTATTGTAGTCTTTAGGGTCATAATACATTTTCAATATGTTTACATGAACAGGCGATTTATGTTCCTTGTGTGATTTACAATCTCTCAAGTAATACGTTCACCCTGTTGGACCTTTGTACTTCGTGTACAATTTTGAACTTAATCCTTTAGGTGTCATTGGCGTATATATCCAAACTCTATCGCCTATTGTATAAATTGGTTGCTTTGATTTAAGGTCATACCTTGCTTTATATTGTTTCTGAGCTGCTTCCCTGTTCTTGTTGCAATTGCCTGGGCCGTTTTAAGGATGTCTTTCAATTCTTCAATGTACTGATTTAGATTTTTTTTCACGAAGTTCAGGGATCAAATCACTATTTAATGGTGTACGCATTTCTAGTCCAGATACTAAATAAAAGGACAAAAATGTGTAGATAGTGTACAAGGAGTCATGCGCAATGCCACCATTACACCTGGAAATATATCAGGCCAATTAGTTTGATCTTTATTACAATATGCTCTCAAAGTTTGCACAATTATTGGATTGGTTCTTTCACGGGCTGCATTACTTTGTGGATACCATGCACTAGTATGATAGCGTTTTATGTGGAATAATTTACACAACGATTGAATAATTTGAGATAAAAAAATTATGTCCGCGATCAGAAACGAAATATGACGGACAACCATATCTTGTAAAAACTCTATAAAGAGCCTTAGCTATTTCTTCAGCTTCTTGGGTTTTCAAAGGTATTGCTTGAATTGAAAAGAGAACATGTAACTAAAAAAATATACTTATATCCTTCTTTTGATTTTATCAAAGGACCTAAAATGGCCATGTGCATTCTTTCAAACACACCTGCTATTGGTTAGGGGTTCAAAGGTGCTGGAGGATCTCTACGCAATTGCTTAACTTTTTGACACACTTCACATGATTTTACATACTCCATGACATCTTTATCAAGTGATATCCAATAGTATTTATTTCTTATAGAAGTAAATGTTCTATCACAACCCTGATAACCACCGGTTGTTCGAGAGAAAATAACAGTCGCGTTTAATAAAAGATAGCGAGCTATAGTAAGACCCCCCCCCTCCTCTTTAACTGGTGATTTTCACTGTAAATTGACCATACTTTCATACAATTTGTGATCACTCAGTCAGACTTCCCTCTGTTGCACTTTGGAGTTGGATTGTCCTTGCGCCTCTGTCAATGCACCTCATTTAATTTCAATATTATAATATAAGTATAGTATAAGTAATATATTATTTCCTTATTCCTCATTCATGTTTTATAAATACTTGAATGCAGTATGTTTATAAATAAATTATACATTTATAAATTAATGCAATAACATTTTTGAGACAGGTTGATGCTGACGCTCATGCATGTTAATCAAACAAACAATACTTAGTTCAATTTTTGACTGCGGAAAAATTCACATTGGATGAAATAACTGATAACAAATTTAACTAGCAGTTTGTTAGCAACACTAAAAACATGATCGTGATGAACAAAAGGACAGTTCGCTACGCGTGGCACGCGTTAGCATGGGTTCTAACATCTTAAAGCTATAATCCTATCGCCGCAACAAACAATGGGGACCTTCTGGTTGATGTATCCTGCTGTTAATTACACCTAGTTACAGCTGAAATGTCGCGCTCGCGCTGGACCACAGATATGGGGTTCACTCGCCTAAGGTATTGTGTTATTACGCCTAAACTGTTGTGTTTTTGCGTTCGAATTTTGAAGAGATCTATACGGCTCTCCATTGTTTTATTCACAGGATAGGGATTAAAACATTTCAAAAGTCGTACAACGGAAACATAATTATTATTACTACTGTATTTGCCATATTAACGTATGTTGAATTTTGCGATTTTTGTTGAAAACAGTTTTATGGTGTTGAAAAAAAAAGTTCATAGCTACATTGTGATCATTTGTAAACAAACGCACATGGCATTGTAGCTGTGACAGCCTTTGTGATCAATACTGTACATGTAGGGCAGTGGGGTCAACTTCTAGTTTAGATGCGATTATAGGCTCGAAAACGAAACGTTCTCTAGTATCACCTAGATTCAAAGCTACATCCAAGGTTGTAAATCCGCCCAACATGTAAAAAAGTCCCCGGCTGGTGACCTTATTATCACCTTGTCCTATTAAAAAACATGCGTAATGTGCCACGTGACAACATTTTATCAGAAATCGGTGCGAGAGGCGACAATACATGTACGTGTAAATATTCGCATTGTCAAGAAACCCAACTGTCAAAGTTGGTAAGTATAAATCTGAACATAGATAAGTTACATGGTTGTTGTATCGTTACAGTGTTTTCATATCTTTGAAGTAAATTTACAGCTACTGAGGAGTTAAATCAACTTTGATTAAGAAAAATATATATCGACTTTTCCCTCCATTTTACCCAATGTCATTGATCCATCGCTCTAGCACCGTTACATTCTATACACCTGACGACAGCTGCCATCAGTTTCTTACATCTAATATTTAGGGATAACAAACATGCGTCTCAAAAAACAATAACAAGAAAGATGGCTTTCCAGAACACCACCAAGCAAATCAAAATGACTTAAGACTTTCATGTTGTTAAGCTTATAACACCGTGGAGTGTAATATACATTGATTCGACAGGTACAGCGAAGATCAAAACATTGAAAGGGGCTGCTCAAAATACACTGAGCGAAAAAAAAAAAAAAAATGAACGGCCCATGTGAATAATTTGTTTGAGATGTATGTAAGGTGTATAAGGTGTTACTATGGACAGTCGAACAGTAATTTTTAGCACACTGAACAACAAATTTCACTTTGTATGATTAAATATACGTAGAAAGTGAATTTTGTTATTTTATGTGCTAAAGATTACCGTCCGAACTGCCCATGGCTTCATGTAACAATGACGTGCGTTTATATTTACGTTACTTATATTAATTACTTTAAATTGGGTTTATTCTGAACTGAAGATGAAAGATTTTATTTTCCAAATTGTTAAGGGCAAAATTAAACTTATGTTGAGAAAAGGACCTCGACTGACGCTTTGACTTGTCAACACATCCAACACAAAACGTGTTATTGACCCGTTTGCTCTCACGCTGAGCGGTCGATTGATCTATAAACCAAATATTTATTTTTCTCTGAAACTCATTACATTTATTATTTTGTTTGGGTTGTCGTTTTTAAGTAACTGGTGCACGTAGCTAGGCTGAAGCAGACGAGCCAATATTACCGCAGTGCTTAATTTCTAATTTTTCTAATGGGCCAACTGTCATAATTAGGTTGAAGCAGACGTGGATTATTACTTTCTACTTAAATTATAATTGAATTTTAAATATATATCTGATAAACTTGGAAAGCCCTGCATCTCTCATCTTAAAGGGATAATAACTCTTCGTATGAGGTCTATATTTCACAATAAAAACATTGTGAATAACTCAAAGTAGTATAATATATTCTGTTTTACGACAAAAACAGCAGTTAAAGCTATTATTCTGATATCTGAGCTTGTCTTCATACCACGTGACCTCCACTGATGGCTATACTCTGTTATAATCTCTTAAGAGATTTTAACAAAAAAACCAAACTTTTTAGAAAAAAAACAGGGACTAACTTTGAATGTAAAAATGGATTCATTAACCATTGGTAAGTACGGGAAAATTGTTTTTGAACCCAGGGAAATTCATTTTTTGGCCAAAACGAAGAGTAATTATCCCTTTTAATATGTGTGAAAGGGTTTAATTGCCTTTAGAGTTTGATATGGGAGTCATAAGAAGTTTTACAGGACATAAATTTCAATGTGGCGGACTTTAAAACGTTTATTAAGAGAGAACCTCTCATAAATCATTTTACACCGTTAAAAATTTAAAATTTCTTTGGGTATATAAAGACCATTATTTGTCCCTTATTATTCTATTGACTTTAAAATACAGACTTGACATTTAATATGGAATATTTTTTTCCAAATCACTTTTCATCAATTTTTTCCTATTTAACTGACTGATAAATGAAAATAGGGATTAATATCGTGTTTTAATGACTTTAAATAATCTCTTCAATGTCATTGTGACATCAGTTCATTAATTGAATTCGCCCGTGAAGCAAACAAAAATACATTGCCTATTTTATGTCATACAATAACCATTAAAATCGGTATTTTGGATCTCCATATTTTACAAATTATCGTCTGTAAAAGATTTACACGCCCCACAAAGGACCCTCATGTCAGTGTCTAATCACAGCAACGGTCGCTGTTACGTCTGACTTGGTCTAGCTGCTTCCAGGTCTCTCAAGCGGCAAGGCATTTCTTGGGATAGTTTTTTAGAGTTCAATCTGGAATAACATTCCAGGCATTGGTCAAAACCTGTCCAATTTGGTTCAGTTTTGTCGCACGACATGTAGGCCGTTGGTTCGGCTAGTAATGGCCTACCCACATATTGTCTATGTGGTTCAAATTTGGCAATATTGATGACCAAGGTTGCTGCTCATTCTGCTGGTTCTGTAAGTTATCTGCTAATAAAAGTGCTCTGTGTGAACCGGCACTTTCACCGTGCTACCTAAAATTGTTCCTAAGGCGCCCCCTATCAAATGATAGTCAAGTGGTTCCCAGATTATTCCTTTATTTGATCTGGTTCAGGTTTTCATAGATGACTACTATTGGTGTTTTGGCACCAATGTGGTATCCAGTCCAAATACTGACGCTGTCAATGACCCTAGTCACTTTATAGACTCAACACACACTTCATCATAGGCCTCTTATGGATGTCTGTAAACTCTGTTTTGACTAGTTGAGCGGTACAGGTGAAATCTGACCTCAGTAAAGAAAGCCACGCGATTTCAGTTTTCTACCCAGAAACGGTCATGGTCCCCAGTTCATTAAAGAAACAGACGACGCTGTTTTGCCGTTTACAGTGGGTTCCCCGGAGGTCGTCTGGTATTCTAACCTGCTAAAACAAGTTTGTTGTTCGATAAGGGCCTTGAAAAACGCGTTTTGACAGCAATTTACCCCTCATTCTGAACGGACTGGGTGTGAGTCCTGTACCCTGGTGGGAAGATTTTGATACATTGGGTGTGGCCTCTGTGTAGGTACATCAGTCTGGGCATTACTCTATAAAACTGTGCGGACCGTTCTGTTTGGTGCAATAATCTGTCTGGCAATGTCTGTCTTTTTAGCACCATTCTACCACGGATAATTTTTTTTTATAAATCACCACTTAGTTCTTTTTACGCACTGCAAAACCGACCGCTTGCATGCAAAATTTCAAATTTTTTTATGCAATAGTTGCCGACATATAGATACTTTTTTGACAGAACCATGCTTTGGCACTCCCAAGCATGAACGAGTCCAAAGGAGCACTACCCAATTAAATCATTGCATAATACACAATACAGCAGTGCAATAGACATGGTAGTCAGTTCATTAGTAGCGACACACCTGACTACACACTTCTCCATTCACATATCTTATATGAGATCGGATTTTTTTTGAAAAAAGAATGCATTTTACCAAGGCATACCTTCGAAACTAAAATATTCCATATTAAATGTCAAGTCTGTATAATAACATGGATTCATTTTGTTTTTTCAGAACCTGGTCGTTAACCATGGCAAACGCTTTGGGAATGCCCTCAGAAATCCCACGAAATGAAAGGGAAAATTATTTTCGCATGCGGTTGCTCTTAGAACGTGCAACTGACGTACTTCGAAATGTTCTCAGGACTCAGCTACAAGCAGCCTATCCAGGACTATCTGATCCCAGTAAAACTGACAATCTTTTTGACGTGCTTGACAATCAACAAGTCAAACATACCTTACTGCTATTGAAAAAGAGAAATGTAATGAACTCGAGTCAAATAAAACTACTGTATCCCTCTGGCACCCCTTCAACAACTGTGACATTGCAGGATTTAGACATTACACTTTTAGTTGTTTTATTAAGAAACATCACCAATCTGAACCCTCATGCTAAATGGGAAAACCCACCAGTGTCCGACACTTCAATAGAGGCCAACATTGGTAGATTGAAGACCTACCGTAATCATCTCTCGCATGGACATCGTCTTGGCATCACTGACACGGCATTTCAGGCAGAGTTTAATTCACTCAAGCACGTCCTGTTGTCACTGTCATCAAAATATACCAGCAATGACTTCGACAAGCTTCTTATTGAGCCACTGGAGGCTAAAGGTAATTAATTTATATAAAGCAGCAGTTCATGAGAAATTTCAGAAGCTTATTTCACGTAGTTAAATATTTACGGGTTTATACAAGTGTTGAATATGGTCCACTATAAAGCGTCTTGGTCAATCATATGCGTGGTAAAAGTTACGTATGGTAAAAATTATTTGGTGGATCACCCATAATTTGAATACAGTCAGGATCGTCAGACAAAACATTTATTGTTAATATTTATTGAAACCCGAAAATTGCGAAATACATATCAGCCAATCCAAGAAAAGGTTCCAAGTACAAATATAACTGACGCAGCTTATTCTCAGTTAGAAGTTAGTATAAATTTTGTGTAATTTAGTGTTACGATATCACATGTGTTTCGCATAAAAGAACAATTATTCACATATTTGCACTCACCTTCTTTGCTCTTGATTAATTTGCATTTATGTTTTTTTCTTATATAACGTTCGTTTATCTTTTATGTACGTTAGTCATGGCTTCGTCGTAGTTACATCATATATATATATATCGCAAAATGGATGATACACATTGTCTTGCAGTATGACCCACTATGGTGTAAATGTATGGACATTTCTTTTAATGATTTTTAATAATTTATAATATTAGCATTACAGATTTTTGACCAGTCCATCTTAAAAACAACAAAATTTGGATAGTCTTTTCGTTCTTTACTCGAATTGTGTCAATGTTCTATCAATTATAAAAAAATAACAGTAGGAAGATAAATACAGTACCAAGATGATTATTGTTACAATTATTCTCTCCATCTAACATTTTTTTCAGTTGCCCCATGTCAGCTCCTCTCAGTACAGCTACCAGGAAAACGTGCTGACCTTAAAGGCCGTGAAGACTTGGTGCAACGAATACAGCAGCACATTGCAGGTGAAATCCGACTTGTTCTTCTAACTGGGATGGGGGGCATTGGGAAGACATCGGTGGCTATCGAAGTCGGGCAGCGTGAGCAAAATGTTCTGTACATTGATATGAGACAAGTCACCAACCTTGAATCTGTGAAGTTATCTCTAGTTCAGCACTACCACCCAACACGACCCCTGAAAGATTTATACAGTGACTTTCAAAACATATTCATACAAACTTTGTCTTGTTTAACCTCAGACCAGGTTATAATTTTTGATAACAATGATGAGGTCATTAAGTCAAATCTGCAAGAATTCCACAACTTGGTCCAAGATATTTTGAATACAACAAAGCATATCACATTACTGTGTACCAGTCGCGAAACATTCAGTCTCATGTCGCATGACATGACGGTCGTGGACGTACCTGCCCTTGATAAGGACCCCTCCATTGATATCCTTTGGGCAGGAAAAAACACTAGTCCCACCGACAGCGAGTCAATTGTGTTAAGTGAAATAGCAGAAAAATGTGGGGCAAATCCCCTTGCACTGAAATTATTATCAGTTCAACTCAAGAAAAAAACTGCGCAAAAATTATTGGACAGGATGAACAAAAATATCATTGAATGCTTGAATGTACCAAATCTTCCAGCTTCTCAAGAAATGATGGCATGCCTGGATATGTCTTACGAAGCACTGAATAATGAAGAACAGAAATTGTTTCGAGCGTTACATATATTTCCAGTTTCAATTTCCTTGCAAGAAATTTCAGAAATGTTAGATAAAGATGAGGATGAATGTGAATCTATCCTTGACAGTCTTTGTAACAAATCCCTCTTAAGTGTAGACTCACGTGTGTATGATCTCCATTCCTTATTAAGAGCTTATGCAGAGTTTCAAGCACAAAAATATCGAAATGAAATAGCTCACATACAAGATGCATACTGTAAACATTATGTGAATCAGGTCCCTCTTCTGTTATCCGAATTTTATACCCTTTCGTCCAAGGAAACGTATGAAAAAGCCCAAACAATTCTGCCACATCTGAAGGTTATAGCTAGTTTGCTGTCAGATCAACTTGGCAACAAAACGCTGCATGATAAGGACATGGCATTAAAAAAATGGAAAACTCTGTACTTAATTGCAGGTGTATTTCAAAACTTTTTCTTGTACCCTGAAGCCTTAACGATACTGAAAAAATTGAAAATATTGGATGAAAAATATTTCCTATCTGAACAAATTGCTCCATCTTTCTATGGCATGATTGGAGATGTGCTGCATGCTATGGGAAAGTACAATGAAGCACTCACATATCACATGACATATCTTGACATCAGGAAAGCAAGACTTGGTGAAAAACACCCGAAAACTGCATGGGCATACAATGATGCTGGTGGCACACTATTTGACCTGGGTAAGTACCCAGAGGCACTTACATATTATAAAAAATATCCTGAAAT
Source organism: Lingula anatina (assembly GCF_001039355.2). The sequence goes on from NW_019773737.1 coordinate 563,677, forward strand.
TCAGAAAGAAATACTTGGCGAGGAACACCCTGATACTGGTAGCACATACGAGAAAATTGGTAATGTACTATCTCAGATGGGTGACTACCTAGAGGCACTTACATATTATGACAAATCACTTAAAATCCAGAAAGAAATACATGGTGAAAGACATCCTGAGACTGGCAGGACATACCATAATATTGGCAATGCACTACAAGGCATGGGTTAGCACGCAGATGCACTTACATATTATGAGAAATATCTTGAAATCATTAAAGAAATATTTGGTGAAAATCATCCCAATATTGGTAATGCATACCAGAATATTGGCACTACGCTACGTAAAATGGGTAAGAATTTAGAGGCATTCAAATATTTTGAGAAATCTCTTGAAACTATAAAAGAAATACTTGGTGAGAAACACCCTTATACTGCCAAGGCATACATTAATATTGGCAATGCATTGCGCGAGATGAGTAAGTACTCAGAGGCACTTACATATTATGAGAAATCTCTTGTCATCCAGAAAAAAAACCTTGGTGAGAAACACCTTGATGCTGCAGTGACAAACTATTGTATTGGCAGTACACTATATGACATGGGTAAGTACCCAGAGGCACTTCCATATTTTGAGAAATCTTTCGAAGTCAGGAAAGAATTACTTGGTGAGAAACACCCTGATACTGGTATGACATACCAAAGTATTGGCAGCGCTCTTTATCAGATGCATAAGTATGCAAATGCACTTACATTTTATGAGAAATATCTTGTAATCCAGACAGGCATACATGGTGAGAAACACCCTGATACTGCTACGGCATACCAGAACATTGGCAGTGCGTTATGTGGCATGGGTAAGTACACAGAGGCACTTACATATTATAAGAAATCTCTTGGAATCAGGAAAAAAATCAATGGTGAGAAACACCTTGATGCTGCAGTGACAAACTATAATATTGGCAGTACACTATGTGACATGGGTAAGTACCCAGAGGCACTTCCATATTTTGAGAAATCTTTCGAAGTCAGGAAAGAATTACTTGGTGAGAAACACCCTGATACTGGTATGACATACCAAAGAATTGGCAGTGCTCTTTATCAGATGGATAAGTATGCAAATGCACCTACTTTTTATGAGAAATATCTTGTAATCCGGATAGAAGTACATGGTGAGAAACACCCTGATACTGCTACGGCATACCAGATCATTGGCAGTGTGCTAGGTTGCATGAGTAAGTACCCAGAGGCACTTACATATTTTAAAAAATCTCTTGAAGTCCGGAAAGAAGTACTTGGTGAGAAACACCCTGATACTGCTACAGCATACCAGAACATTGGCAGTGTGCTAGGTTGCATGAGTAAGTACCCAGAGGCACTTACATATTTTAAAAAATCTCTTGAAGTCCGGAAAGAAGTACTTGGTGAGAAACACCCTGATACTGCTACAGCATACCAGAACATTGGCAGTGTGCTAGGTTGCATGAGTAAGTACCCAGAGGCACTTACATATTTTAAAAAATCTCTTGAAGTCCGGAAAGAAGTACTTGGTGAGAAACACCCTGATACTGCTACAGCATACCAGAACATTGGCATTGTGTTAGATTGCATGAGTAAGTACACAGAGGCACTTACATTTTATGAAAATTCTCTTGACGTCCGGAAAGAAGTACTTGGCGAGAAACACCCTGATACTGCTACGGCATACCAGAACATTGGCAGTGTGCTATGTGACATGGGTAAGTACGCAGAGGCACTTACATTTTATGAAAAATCTCTTGACGTCCGGAAAGAAGTACTTGGTGAGAAACACCCTGATACTGCTACGGCATACCAGAACATTGGCAGGGTACTATGTGACATGGGTGTGAACGCAGAGGCACTTACATTTTATGAAAAATCTCTTGAAGTCCGGAAAGAAGTACTTGGTGAAAAACACCCTGATACTTTTCGGACATACCTTCGTATTGGCAAGGCTCTTCAGCTGATGAATGAGCTTGCAAAGGCAATTACATATTATGATAAATATATCGAGGTCTCTAAAGAGCGTTATGGTGCCATGGATTCTGAAACCAGGGGTCTTGAATGTTTAGTAACTTATGGAAAAATACACATATTAACACTGGTCATCATGAATATGAGCAAATTCATTGCCACTAAATTGATTGTTAAGGGGGAATATAGTCAGGGTTGTAGATTCTTAAGTTTTATTGGCTGGAATTTTAAGTTCTATTACAAATTTTAGAAACAGAGGTCTACCCTATGTTTCGCGTGAATGATGCCAATAGTTTTGAGCCTTGTCATCACGATAGCTCTCATATGCATGATTCTAAGATCTTCAGGCATCTCATCTGAACACAAAGTGGGACATAATCTTTCGACTTTCCTTCGGTCTTCATCTCTATATCACTGGCCAGTCAGATTTGCACCAATTATCGTGTGTTCTGTCTGGAAATAGCCCCTTAAGTCCACTCAAACAATAACACTGAGCCAATGGCAACGGTCAAAACAAAAAAAAATGTGTTTTTCTTTTCTGGCACGTGCATTATATATCATGTGATATCTCCATAAGGCTTTATTAACTTTCCAGTTCAAACCCATAGTTCATCCACATATCTGTATTGTGTGATATGTCCTCAGGATTTGCCAAGATTCCCAGTCTATATACAGGCATACTGACCTACCCTTACCTTCGCATATACGTGTTTTTATGACTTTACATGTATCACTTACTAAGGCAAAACCACAGTTTCACATTCATCCTCAACTGTGCTTGAGATTTACTTCATATAATTTCAAAGGTATTAAATGTAACCGCCTCAAGATTTTTTTTTTATTTAGAAGGTTAGGAAGTGTGTTGCAGTAGTTTAAGCAACAGTAGCCATGTTCTTGTTTGTCAGACATAGCAGATGATAAGTACACGTTTCAAATACTGACGGCATTCTTCGAAAGAATTATAGGCTACCTTTAAAAAGAAATTGTACATTTCTGAATAGTCATGCTGTAATTTCTTAAAATTCCACGTCGCTAGCAGATTATTGGCGCTTAGTATTTCTCTTATCCATCCAAGGCAAAATATCGGACTCACGATCAGTTCTTTACCAAAGGAGGGGAAATAACAGACCCACACCCAAAGCACTGTAAAATTCCCATATTTTTTGCAAGTCGATGAATGCACTTCAATGATGACATTATGGGTCTCCGACCTGCTACTATCCTGAACCTGCCAGCGCACGTGGTTTTATTTCTTAGTGTTAATTCATATCGAGTTTTAAGGATGAACAGTTTTCTTTGTTATGTGTTTTTGATAAATATGCTGCTTTTCGTTTGCCAGTAGCTTTTAAATGATAAACTAAATTTATGAGCCAATATTCAGTCTGCTGACCGGTAAATTAAGTTAATTTTCCTGTAGCTATTGACAAATGAAACTGTATTTGTTTATCAAGTTTTAATGTTATCCAACAGCACGTATTCTGATATATAGCCTTATCAGGCATAATTCCACTGCTGATTTGCTTTGTACACTTGTGTTACTGTAATGTCAGATGTGTGATGAATATTAAGTATACATAGTAAAAGTTGGGATGCTGATTTAGTTTTTTTTTTCATAGCTTGTACTAAGACAGAGCGAGGCAGTGGTCATACATGTAGTAACACTGTAACTCGGTGAAAACCGTTTGGATTTACCTGTATATACTTTTTAAAAGTTATTACTATATCTTAACACAAAATGAATGCTAATATAAGGTGTTGTGTGAGCAAACATGACGAGAAAACTGTATGTAATCATTGTTGTTGATATTTGCAGATGATTAATGCACTGTGTTACTGCCAGAGCAGTGTTTTATAGATAAGTCTTATTTCTTTACTTTGGACGCGCTACTCACTTGTTTGTCGCATCGGTGTTGAGTAACAGTTGTTTTTAGCGCGCTTATGATAATGATGGGATAGAATGTGATTCCACGTGGAATGAGATCGGCTGATATTAGATGCTGAGACAGCCGTAATTACAAGTGTTCTTGTAACAGGAATCTGGCCCATAAGGTTAGCAATTAATTTTTAAGTTATGAAAGTTCATTTAAAGATAATTGCGAGAAGATAAAATTAGTTTTCCATTGTAAACTGCAACTTTGAGTAGCGTTAGAAATGCCGGTCTGATGTACAATGCACAGTACATGTAACACAATCACTGTGCCTTTCAGTATTGGAGTAAAGAAAGTTCAGTAAAGTGTAGTGTATTGTTTAGAAACGAGAATGTAGCTGTACTAGTTGCGAGTTAAAGATTGTTTGTTTTATGTTCATAATCAATGTTATTTTTAAAAGCGTATTTTTTCATTGTGTTAGTTGCGCCAGATGAGATTTACTACACAATCATTTAGAACCCAGTCGCTTGCATTACACTAGAATAGCCCAAAGTCGGTAAGAGTTACTTATATTTTGGAGATAAAGATAGGATAACATGCAACTGTTAAATAAAGATGTTATTTAAGCGACTTAATAGCATTATATAAAAGAACTAGGGCAAGAATATGAGATGATTTTCTTATTTTATTTCAATTATTTTTTCAGTTGAAGGTTTAATAAATCAGTAAAAACGACGCAAAGCTGTTGTTGTTGTGTGTGAGTATTGCAAGTGGCTACACACTGATAAATGTACCCTAGTGTTACAATCTATATAGTAATGGCAGATCAGTCGAAGTCTCATTTTCACGTTATTCTCCCAAACTACATAGGAAAGTGGGAAGATTGAGTCCGTAGTTTGAATTTGATTATAACTGTTAAAAGTATATTTTGAAGGCATTTTTTAGCAATCGGCAATTTCCGTAAAGCTTCGGCATGTGTGACAGGTATCATTTATTGTCAATAACCAGGGGTGGATTGAGGGTTATTTTCTGATAGCCTTTCAATTTATCTTTGTTGATCCATCCTCCATTGTTGACCGTCTTATGACAGAAAAATAGATACCCGTCAGTGTAAACTTAATAACCCAGCCTCAGTCCGCCCCTGATAGTACTATTCAAGACATCAGGATTTGATGGGCCAGTGGAAACTTCCGTGGTTGCCAAACACGGCGGAGTGAGTTCGATTTCCACTTTTTTTTAAAAATCATTGTTATGGTTCAGTGATTAATATGACGGGTATCAGCTAGTGTAGTTCTTAATTTATTATGATAAAGTATTATAATGTTATATTACATGGCATCATGCATAACTTATGTACTAGTACAAATATATTACAAATGTAAATAAAGTATACTTCATATTATTGTTGACAGATGTGTCACTTTCGTTAATTAAATATTATTATTTCTCCTGCTGTTTTATATTGTATGAAAGTTCTGAGATTAAGAAAATAACGTGCTAGCACAAAAGCCACACATAAAAGTCACACCTGATTATTTTTCGAACTAAGATTAGATTAACTTCATTTAGTCTCATAAAGGGATAATAACTCTTCGTATGAGATCTATATTTCACAATAAAAACATTGTGTATAACTCACAGAAATATAATATAATATATTCTGTTTTACCACAAAAACGGCAGTTATAGCTATTATTCTGATATCTGAGCTTGTCTTTAGACCACGTGACCTCCATTGATGGCTATACTCTGTTAAAATCTCTTAAGAGATTTTAAATCTCTCTTAAATCTCTTAAGGATTTTAAATCTCTTAAGAGATTTTAACAAAAAAACAAACTTTTTAGAAAAAAAAAAAAAGAAAAAAAAAAACAGACAGGGACTAACTTTGAATGTAAAAATGGATTCATTAACCATTGGTAAGTATGACAAAATTGTTGTTTACTCCAGGAAAATTAATTTTTTGGCCGAAACGAAGAGTTATTATCCCTTTAAATGTTTCACCTTTTAAAATTTTTACAGCACTAGTCAACAGCCAACACAACATCGCGTAATTAACTGATAAATATCGGAGTGTGTTAATTAAGATCATGTACATGGGTTTAATAAAACTACCGGTACGCGTTTTTATTTCGATTCGCTATTTTAATTTATATGGGGTGCTGTAAAAATGCACATATACGTAAACTCTTTGACCTAGTAATGGAAACACACCCCTTGTATCCCATATCGATCGTAAATTTGCCCTGTTTTAATTAATAAGCACGTAGGCTTCCCGTGTGCCTGTGATGGGTAAATGTATATTATATATATTAACCCACATTGTTTAAATATTGGATGTTTGTTGTTGACGTGAGACCGGTAACAGATCACGATTTTTTCACCAGTTTTAAAGTTTTATTGTAGCTCTCGGGCGTTTAAATATAAACTCTAAATATGTCCTGATCACATACAGCTGATAGCTTCCTTCAGTGAATACATGGTTGATGTACCGACCTCATTTTAGGGCTCACATAACATTAAAGATAAGAGCGGGTAAACTAAATTGACTGAGGTCACTGACAAATGACTAGGGCCATGTCTACGACAGTGTGCGCTATGTATGCAGACTGAGTTAACATGTTATCAGAGAAGAAATGGAGTTCAGATTTTCAATTTTTAAGCATAGGCTAAACTGGCGAGATTCAGCTCAATCTAGGAACAATTACCCACTGTAGGTGTGAATTGTGAAAATGTAAGCTGGTAAAAAGTAAAAAAGAAGAAGTACGTATATGTACGGTTACAACATTCAAACAACAGACGAGCGAGTCAGATGAACTGTGATTAAAATCGTATACAGTAACTGTACACATATATACATTAGGCCACACTTTTTTATTTTTATGGATGACATCCTGCGCGCACACCGATTTTCGTCCGTTCTCCAAAAAAAAGTCTCCCCCCCCCCCAAGGCAGTCGGTTGTCGCAAACGTCGTTATTGAATTTGCCGGAAAATGCAATCGGTAATCCTCGGCTAATTCCGCAAGCTCCATACTGTCATTGTCGACTGCGGAGACATCCGAGTAGTTCCGAGTGCGAAAAATGAGCTTTCTGCGCATGCGTATTATTACCACGTGGAAATATGGCCGCTTTGCCGTCAAATTCATCTCTAGCATCAATTTCAAAATACACACAATTACGACAAATACACACATACACGACAATTAAAGTCCTAAAGAGAACGGGGGCCGTCGTTTTGGATTGGTTTGCCATTGATATTGGACATGGAGATATCACCCTTTTATAATTATACTAAAGGCTGGCCGCGGCCAGCGATCATCGCCCGGAAAATTTCAGTGACATTCTGTCCAAAGCAGCATATACCAGGTTTTTTTGTAGCGAAAAGAGGGTCGACAAGAGCGTCGTGGTATTTGGTGGACTGAAGGTCGGACAGGCCACCCGATAGTTGGCTGCTACGTGTGAGTCGAAGTAGACAAAATGGCATCGACCGAAATTACCTTTTTTAGATTTGGTAGAAGGAAGCATAGTCCTATCTTTGCTTCACTTTTTTTAACAATTCTGTGAAGTGTTTACAATGCTTTAATTTTCTGAGAGTACAAATAAAGACACGCTGTTTATTTGATATTTGTTTTATTGATTGCTATACCAACAGAATGCTTGAAATAACCTTAAATAGATTTGGTAATATGCAGCATATATATATATTCATGACTTCTTATCTTTCTACGAAGTAGGCCCTATTCACAATGCTTTAATATTTTGAGAGCATGGATAAAGACATGTTATTAGTTTGACACGTGTTTCTGTGGTTAATTAGTGTTTCCAGCTGTGTACTGAAAACATAAATTTTCTTAAGCAGTTTTCTTTTTTGGACTGTTTTTTTTTTCGCCCGCTCGCACCGATTTTGGGGTCCCCAGAGGATGTCATCCATAAAAATAAAAAAGTGTGGCCTAATTGCAGTACGCAGTAGACGCACACGCTGTTAGGCACGTGACCTTTAACAAACACACCCTAATGCTAATTGTGTGTGAATTTGGTGACATTTGATGGCGTCTTTTCAATTTTATAGACATTTCTTTACATCTGTAGAAGTCACAGTGAAACAGTCGATTTGAGGGGGTACCTCTTATAAATTTTACTAAATGGTATAAAATATGTATATTTTTTACCACTATTTTGTATTTTTTAAACCATTAATCACGTTAAACACTGTATCCGTAATAAAAAGCACTATTTCTAACAATTTACGGCTGTAAGGTTATCATTTGTAAATAAAAGTACATGGAAATGGGGGTGGGACAACCTTTTTGACCAATGCTGTATTTATTCATATATATACAGTATATATATTGCCGAACACACCTCCAATCTGACGCTAGTGTCTGGGTTATGTATGAAATTAAGATCGAGCTGGCAATACTGAAATCTATAACCTAGGGTATAAAATAGCGGTATACAACCAACTTGGTTTTGATCAAAATAATGGGTAAAGATTGACCTCAAATGGCACCGTTCGCCCTCTAAAATACCGAAATTTACGGGGCCCTTCAGCAGGCCCAGAACCCCACGCCAAAGGGGGGGTGGGGGTGGCTTCGCATCTGCGGACCCCCCCTCCCCCTTCAAATAATTCTGGATCCGCCCCTGCATGCCAAGTTCGATATTGTACTATAAAATGCAGACTTTGACCCGTAAATTCACAAGACCATAAAATTGTGCCAACTGAATAGGGCCAACTGAATTCTCCCTCGGCGTGCATCATAATAAAGAGGAAAAGGAATTAGACCCCAAAACAGACTACAAAAATTTACGTCACAGTACGCCGGGACCTAACACCGAAGGGTTTATAACGAGGAAAACTTATAAAATATTGACAAGATCCTACAGGCAGGCATCCTGATATATTGTGTCAACGCGTGCAATATCGACTCTGGTACCATGAATCCCATGAAGAAGTTTGGAGGTTTGTTAGTGCTATATTTATTATCATCTTCAGGTAAGATGCCTTTTTTGTTAATAAATTTTATACAATGCCAAAGTGACATATACATGCATCTAATATGTAAGTGACATTTTGAGGACATGACTTTCTACAGACTTGACATTTAATATAGAATATTTTTCACAAATTATTTTTCATCAGTTTTTTTCCTTATTTTGCTGAATGATAAGTGAAAATAAGGATTAAAAACGTGTTTTAATAACTTGAAATTATCTCTTTGATGTCAATGTGACATCAGTTCATTAACTGTATTCGCCAAGGAAGCAAACAAATCTAAATTGCCTATTCGAAGTCATACGGCAACCATAAAATGCGATATTTTGGATCTCCCTATTTTCCCATTTATAATCTGTAAGAGTTACACGCCCCACAAAGGACAGGCATGTCAGTGTCTTGTCATATCAACAGTCGCTGTTAATCCTGACCTCATCTAGCTGCTACCAAGACTCTCAAGCGGCAAGGCATTCCTTGGGACAGGTTTTTAGAGTTAAATCTGGAATAACATTTCAGGCGTCGGTCAAAACTGGTCCAATATGGTTCAATTTTGTTGTATGAAACGTAGGCCGTTGATTCAGCGACCCACATATTGTCTAAGTGGTTCAAATATGGCTATTTTGATGACCAAGGAAGCTGCTCATTCCCTTGGTTCAGTAAGTTATCTGCTGTTTTTTAAATTTTTAACTTTTAACAAAGTGCACTGTGTGAACCGGTAATATCATCGTGCAACCTAAAATTGTTCCTAAGGTGTCCCCTATCAAATAATAGTCAAACAGTTTCCAGGTTATTCCTTTACTTGATCGGATTCAGGTTTTCATCGATAATTGTCATTGAGGTTTTGGCACCAATGTGGTATCCACAAATACTGTGGTATTCACAAATACTGACGCTGTCACAAATACTGACTCTGTTAATAACCTTAGTCACTTTAGACGAGGCACTCGCTTCGTAGTAGGCCTTTTCAGATTATCTGTAAACTCTCTTTGTACTTGTTGAGCGGTACAGGTGAAATCTGACCCAAATAAAGAAAGTCACGCGGTTTCAGTGTTCTACCAAGAAATGGTGTTGGTCCCCAATTCATTAAAGAAACAAGCGACGCTGTTTTCCTTTTTACAGTGGCTTTCTCAGATGTCGCCTGATATTCTAACCTGCTAAAACCAGTTTGGGGTATGATACAGGTAAGAGCCTTGGTAGCAACCGTTTTGGTGGCAATTTGTCCCCATTCAAAATGGTTTTTGTTTAGTTGCAGCAGCATAGCAGGAAGGACAGTGAGTCTTGTACCCTGGTGGTAAGATTTTGATATATTGGGTCTAGCCTCTGTGAAGGTACAACAGTCAGGGCATAACACTATAAAACTGTGCGGACCGTTCCGTATTACACAATCTGTCTGGCAATATATTAATACAGCTTAACAATTTTGTAAAACACAACCCAACTCATTTTACGCACTGGAAGACCGCCAGCTTTCATGCAAAATTTCAAATTATTCTATGCAACCATGTTTTGCCAAAGGTAAAATTTGATCAGCCCCAAGGACCACTACACAAATCACTGCGTATTACACAATGAGGCTGTGCAACAGACATGGTATTTAGTTAAGGCCCCGTTACACTTGAGGCGGAGTGAGCAAGAATGCCATCGGAAAGACAATTCTTTGTACGTTCCTGGATATTCGAAGGGCGTTCTAAAATTTCTAAGTGCATTCCAAATATTATTATCCATTCTTGCGGCCGGTGTAGCGTGCCGTAGAGTCCGGCCCTTTCAGAGTCCGGCGGACCCTATGTTTTAAAACTGAGTGTCCGGCAGACACTCAGTTTTAAAACGTAGGGTCCACGGATACTAAGTTTTAAATCTGAAAGTCCGGGGGACTTCCTCTATTAAAACGTGCAGTCCGCAGACTTTCAGATTTAAAATGAACAGTCCGCTTTGAATCGCAGGGTCCCCCTTATTGTTGCACTTTAGGCAAAAGAAAATCGAGTTTAATTCGTACCCATAAGGCAATATTCCTTATTTCTTGCAATGTGTATGCTTTATACATTTCATTGAAGTAATTGTTCTATTGATGCAATATAATTGTAACTAATTATCAATAAAAATATCAAATTTATTGAATTAAAAAAAGACAAGAATACAGAAAACCTGTTTTAACTGGGTGTTTATTTTTTACAATCTTCTTTGTTGTACAAAATACTCAATTTTGTAATTTTTTAATATTTAACTGGTTTCAGCTTCGCCTTCAGCTCTGAAATACAGAAAAGTCAACGTGCTGTAAATGCTGACCAAATTGATCATGAAAACGCAATGACAATAAATACAAAGTTGATGTTTCAATAGCTAACATTGCTTTTATAGAATAGATAAAAGATGGCATTAACATTTTATAATTTTTTTAAAAGAAAAATCACCTATTTTCTCTCTACTGCTTTAGTTGACCAGCACCCACAGCCAATGGAAAAGTTTAAGAGACTTTTTCCCTTGTAAATTTTCCAGAATATACGTGCCGTTTGGCTTCTTTGCCACTATTGTGTATGGCCCCATCATCATGACCTTGGGGCAGCTTTGCCTCCCTTTTTTCTTCCCTCTAAGGTTTTTCTTTAACACTTTAATTCAAATCTGAAAGTCCTTCGTGAAAGATATGAAAAATGGTATGTATTATCGACGGTTTAAAGTAATCTATGCCACACACCAGTAACAATACGTACTATAAAGGAAATTACACAATGTCGATGTATTTGATAAAGATATAAATTTTATGTGAAAATAATAAAATACTAAAGTTTAATTCTAAGTGTATCATTAGCAAGAAATTAATTCCTACCTCATTCTGGTGTCTCAAGTCGTAATATATATATATATATATATATATATATATTTTTTTTTTTTTGGCTTTTCTTGGACAGTACGGATACAACACTGAACAGATGTACTTGTTTGCATTGTACGATTTCTCCATTGCCACAAGGTCAATTCCAATCTGTAATAGATATTTGATAATAACATAAATATAAAGTAATATCTGTGTTAAAGGAAAAAGGCATTGCTGGTGTGTTTAATTTTGGTCTGTCATATAAAATAATTGATGGATAACCATTTCATAATCTTTATTAAGTGTTTTTTTTTTCTATATTTTTCATGTGTAATTATTAAAAAGGGGTAACTACCTGGCTCCATGGCCTACAAATAGACACTGGTACTGGGTGGAGAAGAGGTGTGATGTACTTAGCTTTTGGATTTTGTATTTGACATCTATGGCACCTATCTATGTAATTTTTTTTTTACATCATTTGACATGCGATTTGCGATCTTTGTGACTCCCATGTGACCACCTGCATTAAATCATTAAAAGAGACATGAAAGAAAATACAAAATACTAAAAGCATATAATGCCAGCCAAATGATTTTAAAATATGATAAGTCTGCACATAAGTTGTGCCCTTACTTTCGTCATGTAATTGCTTTATTATTGTGTGCTTCTCCTCAGAATTTTCCACAACTTTCCGCCACTTTCCGTTAGTGACCATGGGTCCTCCATCCTCCACATTCTTGATTTTCTGCTCAGTTCTGTACAATAGGATTCCATCTTGTAGCTAGAAAAAAGGGAAATTAAGAAATACACTATGCGTGCTCCATCAAATAGAGACGAAAAAGTTGATACGAAATAAAAAAAGCTTGTGCTGTCATGCAGTTACAATGTCTTAATATACATCCAATGAACACTTTTGTACAATGCTTCTTGCATCATGTAAGTATATGACAACCTGCAAATGAACAGTCTGAAACAGTGTTAAATACGCAGCTATTATTTTGTTTACCTTGTAATGATTTTTAGCGGTGCGTCTCAAACATCTTTTAGCGTTCAACGTTGCGCCAGCTTGGTACTTCCCCTCTAATAAATACAACCGCACCGCCTTAAGATCCATCGTGAGTTGACTGCGAGTAAGATGAACCCCCCATAAATATATAGGTCTCGTGTGTGAAGAGTGAAAATTCCCTATGGCGTATCCATTAAAACACGGGTGAATATCTTTATGTGGGTTTAGCTTTTACGTTGGTTTATCTAGTGAATGCAGTAATATTCACCAAGCGTAAAATGAGCTTGCCCATCGAAAAGTATTCACTAAATATCATAATAAAATTAAAAATAACATTGGGATATCGATAAAAAGGACCAATTTTAGTTAAATATGTTTATAAAAACGCCCTGTGACTTAAGGGGCTCCTGTGTGATACGAACCTGCTTACTCACCTTTTTCATTTTCATATCAGCTGCTGGACAGCCTCTATTCCAACCCTGTATCTCTGCCACTGTACCACGAAGGAAGCTGTGCCGAAAATCCGAAACACCGTGACTCTTATTGTCAACGCCTTTTCGTGTTCAGTAGTAATACAATATGAATATTGATGACTATGTTTATGAACACTTAATAAATATTTAAATTAGAGGACAAGCACGGACTCTGAGTTTTGCTATAGTTGTAACGTGACAGAAAGTCCGTGTAATAGAGAGTCCGGGGGACCCTCTATTACACGGACTCTCTGTCACAGTAGAGGGACCCTATATTTTAATGAGGACTCCCTGTCTCAGAAACCAGGGGTCCTACGGACCCCTGGTTTCTGAAAGCGGGAGTCCGCGGACTCTATGTTTCGACGGACTCTGTGTCACGTTACACCGGCCCGAATGTTTTGGTCATGCTCAAAATTTTCGAAGTGCATTCCAAGTGGAGAAATATCGAATGGCATTCTAAGGGTATTCTAACTGCACTTTGAGTACATCTAAATATTCTTAGGGTATTCTGACAGCATTCGAAGAATTCTGATCGCGTTCGAGGGAGAACCGAAATGGCAAAACACTTCAAATCATGCTTGAATGAGTCAGAATGCAACTCGAATGCATCTCGATGGCTGCCAAAATCCCACTTCAGCCAGCAATCGAACTACACTCGTACGGCATTCGAAGTGTATTCTACATATTCTTACTGCATTCTGACAGCATAATCGGTATTCCTAGATTTCCAACTACATTTGAGCTGCATTTGAGAGGTAATATAGCCGAAATGTGCATGAATAATTACAGGGGGATTCAAGCGCATTCTGAGTATTCCAACGGCATTCTTACAAGAATTTAGGTCAATTTGAATTTTTTTCCCGAATGTAGTGCGAATTTTGAAAATTCTTCATTCCGGCTGGTTCTGTTCGATTCCTGCTTATTCCGAATAAGTGTGACGAGGCCTTGACTTGGTAGCGACACACCCGACTTCGCACTTCTCCATTCAGATATCTTTTAAAAGATTTGTTTTTTTTTTTAAGAACGCATTTTTTCGTAGGTATACCTAGGTAAACTGAAAAAATCCATATTAAATGTTAAGTCTGTATAATTATTGCACGGTTTCTACACTGAAAACTGAATAAGTGCCATAGGCTGTTCATTAACAGAGGGGTTTCGAAAAGTGAAGTTATATATCCAGATTTCCCTAAAGGGATCCTTTACGTAGAAGGCCTGTTTCCTTCCCTACCGTGCGAACTTAACAAGCAAACGAGACAAGTGAAATGTTACGTTTTGCCGATATGAGAGTGGTTAGGGTAATACTTCTTTTTCCAATTTTCAGGTGAAAAATGTGAAATCTATGTATATACAGCGGTAAATATATTGCTTCCTTGTGTATATCACTGGGAATTTTAAAATGAAGTCCTTGCTAGCATGGTGTATTGTGGTATTTATTAAGGCGCCAGTTGTCATTTTAGGCACCCAATACAAAAAATTCCTATATATTTATATTTCTACTATTTCTCACATCTAACCCATCAGCTACGCCTTAGGACCAACTACAAAATTACAGCCGAAGCCTTCGCTTTGACAAAGGAAATGTCTGAATTACTTTCCTGCCCGTGCTCTTTATTGTAATAGACTATACCAAAGCCTGAGGCTGTCTTCCACTGTGTTACAAAATGTGGTGTCATGTTAGTAATTGACATCCACAAGTGAATAAGGTGCAGGTACTGAGTTGATTGATGTGCTCTTTTGACATTTATACAACTGCGAATAATGTAAACGGAGAGAAGGCCGCTAGAGATTGCATGACATAGATACCAAATCCTGAGGCTGTCTTCCACTGTGTTAAAAAATGTGGTGTCATGTTAGTAATTGACATCTACAAGTTAATAAGGAGCAGGGACTGTTTCGTAGAGGTAGGCCTTCTGAGTTGATTGATGTGTTCTTTTAACATTTATTCAACTGCGAATAATGTAAACGGAGAGAAGGCCGCTGGAGATTGCATGAGACAGAGATAGAAATTGGGGAAAAGGCGGTGCGGGATATCGCTGGAAAGTAGTTAATGAATAACACGAAAGAATATAAATGAGTTGTATTTACTATCTCGGCAGAAGTTAAGGACAACAACTTCGCCACATATGCATTTTTACCGCTGGCATCGATACTTTTTTCACTTATATCACTGTAAAACTACCGAAATGCTCAAAGACCGCAGATTTTGCCGAAACAGCTCAATTCTCAATATTAATTAATTGATTGAATAATGCACCAACGTCAAATTCTAATCGATTCTAAATAAGCCCATTCCTGAGGAATCCTGAAATTTTATGTACATCCACCCATTTTTTTTAGTTAGCCTGCTTATCACAAACAAAACAACGATGTTCAAATCATAACCTCCTTGGCAAGTGTAAAAGTGACACACCCTTTTCATACTTTGCCCTATATCTGTTTTAACTACAGCTGTATTAACGGTAAAATCTTATCACAAAAGTCAAGGAAATTCCTTCTTTATCAATGAGGGAATTATGCCAAAAAATCCATTTTGTATAGATTTCCGGAGTATCTTTACTTGATGATTCATATTATAAGACAACTTTTCCATGAAAGTTAAGAGAGAACTTTTCCAACTTTTGTTAATAATCGAGAATAAAATTAAAGAGAGCAACAGAATGTCGCACAGCAAACCTAAGAAAGACAAATTTTCTCTGAAAAGATTAAAACGCCAAACCTTTATCCACCATATGCATTAAACACCATTTAAATGTGCAATAACCGTGTATCCCACAGCTTCACTTGAAATACATAATTTTATATTTTAATGTTGCTTTACTTTTATGTACAGACACAGATGCACTTTCATTAATAACACAGTAAGTGGAAAACCGTTTTACCATTT
>NW_019773737.1:580351-592614 GCF_001039355.2 Lingula anatina
GACTGTCGTTTTGGTCTGACCTCTGATGACAGACGGGTACTATGCTGGCAAACTGCTGGTAAAGCATTTGAACCACATGCACTGAATTTTCGAACCCGGAGCAGCATATTCATCATGGTGTGGGGCTGCATCAGCATCCATGGCTTGGGCGAATTGATAGTGGTTAATGGAAACATGAATCACTAGAAATATATCGATGTTTTGGAGTCAGGCTTGCTACCAACTATAACTAACATGTTTGGTGACAGGAATTATCCATTTGTTCACCAGGATGACAATGCTCCATGTCACAGGCCCAGAGCAGTTGATCATTGGTTTGACCAACAGGACATTCGCAGGGTGGTGTGGCCTGCCCAGAGTCCGGATGCAAACATAATAGAAAATGTGTGGAATGATATGTCAAAACTTTTTACAAATGCCCGTCTAACCAGCAGAGAAACTCTGTTATATTCAGTTTTTCATGCTTGGGCCAGCATAAGCCCTGAACGCATCAGACAATTATATGAAACCTTGCTTCGTAGACTGGCACCTATTATTAGGTCACGTGGCTATGTCACTAAGTACTAATTTTGGACTTGAAACTGCATATTTTGGTAGAATGTATATTTTGTTCTCATTTTGTGATTTTTTGTGAAATTTGATGTTAATGAAATGATACCAGGAGCATATTATTCCACAGTCATTTATCTCCCCCATAGTATTGGCTCAGTAAGGGTGACACTTCTTTTGTCCAGTGTGTGTACAATGCGTCCAGCACCTCTCTAAATTGTGATTTTTACGTGATTTTGTTGACCGTGACGCTTCATGACGTGATGTGACGCGTAATAGTGTTACATGACGTAAGAGGTACACATTTCTTCTTTGTTACAGCTGGATGTATTGGACGGATTGGGGTGGGGAACCAAAGATAGAACGCGCCCACATGGATGGTGAAAACAGGCAAACTGTAGCGGACACGGATCTGATATACCCGAACGGAATAGACATTGACGTCCCTGGTGAGATTTGATGTCTGAAATAATTGCACTGAATTTGGAATATGAAGATAATAATTGCCATTTATAACTAATCAAGGCATACGGACACATGTTTGCATTTAAAGTTATTATAAAAACGTTATAAAATAATAGCAACCGAAAGGTTTTAATTATACTCATATGCATGTACATGTATAAGAGCGCACGAAAGTTAAGAAACATTTATGTATTAGGATAAAACAGAGCCTTAACTAGATAAAGGGTCACTTCGTGGGATTATCCCACCAATGTTAAGTTTGATATGTTCTTTCCACTCGGTTGAAAACTCCCGATATTTCCCAATCCGAGCTCCAATGACAATTAAACCCTGTAGACAAAAGTTTATGTTAAGTGTTCCTTGTGTCGTTGTTATCATCTCAGCCTCCTCAGGTAGCAACTGCCAACTTGCAACGTACTATACACGACACGGTGGCGCGATACAATACAGTGTAAGAACGAGGCAATGCACGTGACGTCAGATGTAGTTAACTTGCTAACATATTATAACGTCATAGCAACGTGCTAGCCACGTGACCCGAACGTGACGTGTTTGCTAAGTATGTGTGAAATGTGATGTACTAGAAAATGGATGCATGCTCTCGTTTTATAAATTCTTGACGGAAATACACGGATCATTGTACTTTGAACCCCTAATATGACAAATACATATTAAATACCTTACACACTCTTTCCTTTAAATCATATGACATAAGCATTTACAATGATTATCTTGGTTTACAGAACAGAAACTTTTTTGGTGCGATGGATTCTATTCAAGAATTGAAACTTCCGACCCAAATGGAAGTAACAGAGAATCTTTGATCAAAGCGGGGGATACTGTTGGAGGCCGATACTATGATATAGCAGTGGACGGACAGCAGATCTATTTCACTGATTTCAGCTTTGATGGTAAATGGTACGCGACGTCCGGTTTAAATATTTGTAAGAAAGTTTGTAGAGTTAGATTTTTAACTATAATTTTGCTGTTGAATCTGCTCAAAATGATAATGTCGTTATGGAGTTTTCAAAACTTTAATCTTCACCCATATTTGATTGTATATAATGTATATAATCATATAATGAGCTATAGCTACTTATTTGTGTAGTAGCCTTTATTTCATTTTGGTATTTAGATGATGCACGCACGTTTTGCAGGTCTTACCACAAGTACGACGGCGGTAACGTTACTGTTGAAAACGATGATTCTATTCAATCAGCCAAGTTACGAGGCGTTCGCGTGAACAGAAGCTCATACAATTTATCAGGTAAACCCTGGGTTATTTTACTGAAAGTTTGAAGTCAGTTTTGGGAATGAACCCCTTTTTGCCTAGGAGTTATGCGTGTTGTTGTGTTATTATTTAGGTATTTGTACAGAAGCTCGTTTTTTTAAGATGCTTATAGGAATCCCAACGCCCGATTTAAACATATTACTCATCATTTCGTGCCCCCGTATATTGTCATATGATCAAAACATCTTATTTCTTAACTCAAGATGTTATTGGATGTTACATTCTGCTTTTTTATGGCAACTTTGAATTATAGGATCGAACGGCTGCAGTGTAAACAATGGGGGTTGTCCCTACCTGTGTCTACCAAAACCCAACGGCAGAACGTGCAATTGCCCAGATGGGGAATCCGGATGCGTTTCAACGACAACTGATACACCAACCACAGAAAGCTTTCTAATTTTTGCGGACAAACAAAACGGTGTAATATGGCAAAGGGATCTCATCACGCGGAGAGTGAACGCCATCTATTCCCAGTGTAATAATCCTGCATCAGCAAGTTACGACCCCATAGAGCAACGTGTTTACTGGACTGAAATCTTCACCTTCGGTAAAATAAGAAGAGTGAATATTAATGGAACAGCGCCTGAGACCGTCTTTAATTTCACTTATGGTAAGTCTGATGTAGTAACACAGACATATTTTAAATTGCAAGCATATGTACACACTTGCGCGCGCGCACACACACACACACACACACACACACACACACACACACATACATTCACACAAACAGAGAAAGAGAGAGAGAGATTCACTGAAAGGACAAATTTCTCTTTCAAGGGAGCGAGCCGGAGACCGTTACAGTTGACCATATTTCCCGCCTCCTCTATTACACAGAGGTTACACATAGTACTATTGGTGTTATGCGAATGGACGGCTCACAGCACAAGATTTTGCTTAGAGCTGATAAACCAAGAGGAATAACACTGGACCCATTTAATGGGTACGTGTAATATTTTTTCCTTTTCTTGTACTTGCTGATATAATTCTTTTCTTTAAAGACATAACATTATGAAATTTGGAATTAATGTTTTATTTTAGCTAAAACTTACCTTGTATCTACTAGTTATAATACTAAACATCTTTGTGCCTTCTGCAAAACATACTGCTCTGTTTAACCTCTTTACAAAATAAGTAAAGCGGGCGATTTTTTATCGAAATTTGCCATTCATCATTTTCCACGATCGCTGCATTTAAGGACGTCTACAGTACAATTTTAAAAGAAGACTGCCAAAATTTCAGTACTTTTAAGTTACTTAATATGTTTTCAAAACGTTCTTGAAGCCGTCATATTGACATACATTTTTAGGTCAAAGATGTTGTCCCACTTTTATTCAATTTTTTTAAAGATCTCTTGATAGCTGAAAAGCAAGTAATGCATTGGGCCAATCAGACCTCTCCAAATAACAAATCTGACGTGGCCCTGTTGAGCGTGACGTTTCATGACGTGACGTGACGTGTCATGGTTTTACATGACCTAAGACACTCGGAACTACTCGGATGTCCCCGCACTCGACAATGACCTCGGACGTGATACGGAGGCATCCATATTGATTGTTGGGAAGGAACTACTTTCAAACTATTACCATAGCCCGTCGGTAAAACAGCCAAAGTATCATGTACGTCGTACAAATATTTCAATGTCTGTATCTGTTTATCCTTTAAATCAAAGTCAATCCTAGTGCATTGTTTGGCAAACTGTAAAGCATCATAAAAATCAGGGGTATTGACAGCCCTCTTTATGAGCGGAATAATCGATTGAGTGAGAAAGCATTTCCGGCGAACAAAATGCATGGATTTGGTGCATATTTCTCCGCCTATCACATCCGAGGTTAGTATGGAGCTTGCGGAATCAGCCGAGGGTTGCCGATTGGACCTAAGACACACGTTTTCCATACTTGTTACAGTTGGATGTATTGGACGGATTGGGGAATGGAACCAAAGATAGAACGTGCGCACATGGACGGCGGAAACAGACAATCTGTGGCGGACACGGGTCTGATATACCCAAACGGAATAGATATTGACATCCCTGGTGAGATCCGAACGATGTTTTAAAATACTGCATTTAATTTGGAATATCATAACAATTGCCCTTTATCACTAAATAAGAGATACGGGAAATAAGATTCCATTAATTTATAAGAATACTTTGAAACTTTTTTCATGTTTACATTATAATAATAACTATAAAATTTTATAGCAACCAAAAGGTTTAAGTTATACAGATATATATGAATAAGAGCGCAATTGAAAAAAATATTTAGGTATAAAGAAAAAACACGGGCTCTTACCTAGTAAAAGGGACATTTCACATGATTTTCATCCAAAATAAATTCCATATGTTCTCCTTAGGCGTTTGAACCCCCCCCCCCCACCCCCCCAACACACACACAATCATATTCATGTTCTGTTAAGCTTCTCCCTCCCAATTCTTATTCATTTCATATTCAACATATAGCCCTTTTAGCAGACCATCGTCCTATTCCTTGTTCTATATTAGAAAGCAATTTTTTGGGATTTTGATCAAGTAGAGAGGTTTATTTTCACCGTTCGTGTCACACAGAGATATCTTTCTGTATACATTTGTTTTTTGCTGTATTCAAAAAACCTTCCCAATACCGGGCGCAAAATGCTTGAAAGAGTATTTGACAGGTAATAAGTGTATCTAAATCATAAGGTATAATTGGTTGTGGCGTAGAAAAAGGATGATATCATAACGGTTAAAATACTTGACGGAAAAAAATCGGATAACTGTACTTTGATTCTCTTCAAAATAAATATCGAATGCACACTTTCCTTTAAACTTGGTTTACAGAACAGAAACTTTATTGGTGCGATGGACTCTATTCAAGAATTGAAACCTCTGACCCAGATGGAAGTAACAGACGATCTTTAATCAAACCGGGAGATACTGTTGGAGGCCGATACTATGATATAGCACTGGACGGCCAGCAGATCTATTTCACTGATTTTAGCTTTGATGGTAAATGGTACGTTATTTCCGGTTTAGATATTTGAAAAACATTTTGTAGAGTTTTTAAAACTATAATTTTGCTGTTGAATGTGGGCAATACATGTAGTTATGAATTGAACTTCAGCTGTGACACGTACATGTACATGTATACGTCCACATGTAACAACGAGTGAAAAACCATACCTTGAACGTTAGTAATATATTCGTTGGGTGAGAGGGTAGTGAAATCGGTTTTCACATTCCTTCTGCCTAAAATGTTAATATCATAGATTTTTAATCTGTTCATATATATTCAGTTATATATATCGTATGATGAGTTATTTCTTTGTTTATTTATCCTCTTTTATCTTTTTGGTATTGAAATGACTTAAGTTTTTTTTTTTTTTTTTTTTTTTTTTTTTTTGAAATTAAGTTTGTTTGTTTTGCAGGTCATACCACAAGTACGACAGCGGTAAATTTACTGTTGAAAGGAATGATTCTATTCCATCGGCCAAGTTACGAGGCGTTCGCGTGTACAGAAGCTCATACAATTTATCAGGTATTACGTTATTTAACAGAAAGTTTGAAGTGAATTTTTGGAATCAAACCTTAGTAGCCTAGGTATTATTATTATTATTATTATTATTATTATTATTATTATTATTTAGGTTTTTTTTAACAGAAGCTCAGCTTTATTTTTTTTAAGATGCTTATTGATATCGCAGCGCCCACTTTAAATATATTACTCCACACCATTTCATATTCGCATATATTGTCACGTGATCAAAACACCTCAAACTTTTGCGCAATATATTATTTTAATTACGTTTTGCTATGGCAACTTTGCACTGTAGGATCGAACGGCTGCAGTGTAAACAATGGTGGTTGCCCATACCTGTGTCTACCAAAACCTAACGGCAGAACGTGCGCATGCCCAGATGAGGAATCCGAATGCGTTTCGACGGCAACTGATACACCGTCCACTACTGTTAAAGAAGTCAGAGCTAAAAATGACACAGGTAGCGTGGATTTCAAAGGACTAAATAAATAGCTTGGAAATTTTCATGACTGTGATTGCTGTTGACTTTGTTCTCTATGGCAACATCTCCTCAAGGCTATTTTAAAATGGAGACCATCTGGTTTGAATGCGAGCAGGTCTACCTCTTTTAATTTTAAAATTTGCAAGGCCTCGAAATCATGATCATACATGGTTTTCACCTTTTGGTTATTTGTCAATTTTTTTTTTATTCTGTTATTTTTGTGATTTCAGAAGTAAAAGCCAATGACTCGACAATCACCCCATTGGAAATTATTGTCCCAGTGTCCTCGTTGCTGGCTGTTGTCATATTGGTAGTGGTCATCATACTAGTATTTTTGAGAAGACGAAGGTAAATATCTCTCCCTCTCCTTCTCTCTCTCTCTCACTAACATAAACACACTCTCTGCCTTTAATAAAACCCTGTGTTTAGTCATGCTTTTCATTCACGTTTCTGTATCTATTATTGATGTATTTATTAAGTTTTATTAGCTTAGTTGGCTAATAGGATATCGTTTGGTCTGTTCAGTCATGTATATTTTCAATTGTATATTTCCTTTATACGAATATATATATATATATTACAAGATCATATTTTGGAACACCGCCACCCTTACCACAAAGCTTACCTTACCTCACCCCACCATTTCACAGCACGCACTCTCTCCCTCTTTCTTCGTTGAAATTCCGTAGCTTTGCTATATTTCCATTCGCGTTTTTATGTTGCCTATCAATTTATATTGCAGTTTTATTTGCTTAGTTTTTTATTTGGATACCCTTTGTTCTCGTCACTCGTGCTAACACATACACATGTTCTACGAACTACGAAATTTCAAATCGTACATTTTTATTTTTATGTCCCACTTCTAATTGTCATCCATTTGAGATGTTAATCGGCACTAGTAAATATATGTGTATATAACAACATCATATTTCAGAAGAGCACAAAGTTTACCTCAACCCAACCCAAGATATTACAACGGTGCGGTACCGGCCCCTCCTGGATCACCTGAAGGATAGCTTCGTGTATCGGTCATTAACCCGTAGTATGACAATAATGTTCAAAGCGCCTACCAAAATTCGATAGCAGAAAACGTTCATGAAGTACCAAGTAAGGATGAAGACTATGGCAGAATTATACCAGGGGATCAATGTGCAACAGCCCCTTAGCAAGGCCAAGCAGTTTCAGACAAAATAAACCCAAGCAGATCTAGAGAAAACATATTATTAAGTGACAACATGTCGGATGTTGTAACACAATGGTATCACGAATGACATTATGAATATCATATAGTCGTTTTTTTTATTTTTTTGCTTTTTTTCTTATGGGAATAAAGACTCTATAAATCTAGACGAGTGCCAAAGGCGGCACGAATTACAAGCACCTGAACACTGTATCAATTCGCACGAATTGTAGGACTTCAGCAACACCCTTCCCGCCCGAGCTTCTTTTTATCAATATACCACACTGCTTTTATGAGTGGACATAATTCACTGTTTCTGAACGTTTTTATATATTATCCAAGATTGCGACAAATATGATCACGACATTACTGCATAAATAAATCTTATTTAAACACCAATTAGAATTTTAAAGCTATAATTTAGATTGTTAATTTAGAAAGGATACTGTACAATGTAGGTCTATGCTAAACTGAAATGAATTTAAACAATGAAATCACTTTTGTGATGTTACAGAGTTTATGCCTGTTTATGAGTTTTCAATTCTTGTTTACAACCTGGCGACCGAAATCCCACTTGTCTATATCTCCATCACGAGAGTGACTCAAAATTTGGAAAAATATAGTGTAAACTGAAATAGGTTTATGGATCTTGCTATTGTCAGATTTCAATACAATCTTTGACGCAATGCATTGTCACAACTAACAAAATAAAACGGGTGCAACACAATTATTATTATTATTATTATTATTATTATTATTATTATTATTGCAAATATTGTTGCATTGTTTTATATTGTTCGATGTCTTTTTATTGTCAGTTTTGTTTGGCTAAATATCTCCCGCTGTTGCTGTCCATTGTATCGTAACTCCATGGGATCGTACAGTTTTGATATTTTGAAATTATGTCGACAGTGTCATTCGGACTTTTTGGCGTGTGAAAATTTACAAAAGGTCCCTCATCCCTCATCCTCAAAATATAAAAATTATATGTTTAAATCCCTCAGCTGAATTTTTCTTATATCGTGACTTCGTGACTTTTGTTTTTGGTTATTTTCTGTAATTAAAGTAGCTGTTGAAATAGCCCAATACAAAATGGTCTGAGTTCTTAGGGGGAAGCCCAAGGAATTGAGGATATGCTTAAACGGCCCTCTATCCTTTGTTAAAGGTTACCAGTCAAACGATTAGCATGGATGCATTTCGTTGTTGGTGGAAAATTTGACAGCGGGTTATTTACTGTAATAGCACACTCCTTGGTCATGTTCACTCGATACGTCATTTAGGTCGGCTCAGAACCGTGCTACCACTAGAATTCACACAAAGTACTTAGGTTTGTGTCGACATTTTCTAAATGAAATTTATTTCTAGTGGAGAATTTTCCACGGGCAACGCTGATTAATATTATAGCTGTTTCCGTGTCCTTGAGCCACGGAGTGCTGCTGTCATCTAACCCTGCGACACAGAGAAGATCGAGACGATTTCTCTTAAGGACATATGTACGGAGCCCATTGCCTCTAGTCTGATTGTATTACAGCAGGATAAGCCGTACAGACACATGATGATATATAAATGATTGTAGTGGATAACTGAAACTTCATTGTTGAGAACGAATCAACAAAGACCCCATTCCCACAGATTTTAGATCCCCGTGGGGAGTCTCACTAGATTACTGTCAGCTTAGCCGGCTTAAATGTCTGTCCCGCCTACTAAAAGCTGTAAGGGGGAAATTAACTTCCGTGCGCGGTCCGCCGACAGCAATTTAGCGTGAACCCCCAGGGAGTTAGGTCGATCTAGTTGGATCGATCTAAATCTCTGGGAATGCACTCACAGTTAACGCCATGTGAAGTTAACACATAGTACCTCGAATGATGGGAATTGTGGGAAGCGTAAATTGGACACTACTCCTTCACGAATCACATTCGTCACATTGTATCGGCCTCTACAACCAGGAAGTAATTTCACTTTATTTACATGAATTCAGGCGCAGTGCGCAGAAATATTACTTAAACGAGAGGACGGCAACCAAAATTTTGATCGTGCTAAAATACTCAAAGACAGATTTGACTTCAGTGTTGAAGTCTTACGTAACGACTTACAAAAGTCAACCGATTTAAAGCATCTTGACATAACCTGAATTTACGGATCTTAGTGCGCCATTTTTCAGCTTTTCTATAGGGCAAATTAATACTGCGCAAAACAGCTGGACATTTTGTCGCATTATAAAACAAGGCAAAGGCTCGAATAATATCAAGGTGTTCTCGTTAGCAGAAGTCAAAAGACGACGGAATTGGGTACTTTGAATCTCCTACGACGTGGAACATGCCAAAAAGGAAAGGAAATCAAATGAAGAACAGACCAAATAACAGACTAATGTCACAGTAGGCTGGGACCAGACACTGTTTATCTCGAGCAAAACTCACAAAACATAAACAAGATCTGACTTGCATCCTGATATATTGTTTCAACGCGTGCCATATCGACCCTGATATAATGAATTCCTTGAAGAAATTTGGGGTTTTGTTGTTGGTATATTTATTATCATCTTCAGGTAAGATGGCTTAATTTGTTAACATACATTTTTTATACAGTGACGAAGTTTCATACACCTGTATACATGTATCGAATGTGTAACTGACGTTTTTTTTCCGAAGTGCACAGAGTCGCGAGAAAATATTTGTATAATTACTGCACGGTTTCTAGACTGAAAATCGGAATAGTGCCACAGACTGATAATAGAGAGGTTTCGAAAAGAAAAGTCATTTATCCAGATCTCATGAAAGGGATTCTTTATATAGAACGCCTGTATCCCTTTTAACAAGCAAGCGACGCAAGTGGAAAGTAGCGTTTTATCGATACATATAAGGTACCCCACGTTCACACCCAGTCTCTAAAGCCCATAGCGCCATGATTAATATTTTGTCGTTATATTCTCTCATTTTTTTATGGGGGGGGGGAGGGGGCAAGATGATAACCTTTCATCAACATTGCCTAATACAACTGTTATTGTTAAAAATTAAATATCCCCTCCCTCGAATGTTTACCGGGAAGTAACAAAGTTAAGAAAGGAGAAAATAGCTACCGTCTAAGTTCCTGCGTCTTTTGCGTGGTCTAATAATCTTCTACTTTAATTTAGTCTGAGTAGTTTTGAGTATTTATCATTCATTACTACGCAATTGTTTTTTTTTTAAGCATTCAGAAAGCGTATAGAATTGACCAGTTAACTGTAATCCCATGTATTGTGACGTTTTCCACTCCGTTCCAATACATAAAAACAATCCTTTTTCTAGTGGACTCTTAACAAAGCTATGCCTATACACTTATTCCCTTCTTAACTGTTATCCAATTAATCTACATGCATTCTGCTAATTTGCGATTAACGTTACCATTTAACGTTACCAGAAACACCATTTCTTCAAAAGACTTAATTCACCTTCAAATTTGAAAACGTGGCAAGAAACGTATCAATCTATTAAACTACATGAGATAATATTTCTCTGTTAAGAATTTCCTTAGTACTGAACAATGGATTTTGTCAGACTGCCAACCTGGATCATACGAAGTAGCATAACATAAGAATAATAGTGGGTTAAAAAACATAAATTTTGTCGCCTCTGGAATCAATAGCCTTTACTTCCTTGGTTTATGATCGACTTAACACTATTCAGCGGTCTCCTGGTATGAGAAAACGATAACAATAGGGTTGTGAAAAGGTTCATTCAGGTGAACTTAAAGATACCATTTGAAGTTCAAAATGTATGAAATTACCCCCCCCCCCCCCCGTTTTTTTTTTAATGTAGAGTTGTGAGGCCAGGGTATGAAGAGGTGATTGCAATTGGGCTTTTTATGCAAAAAAACAGTTAAATGACATAGAATAGAAAAGTTAGAGAAAAAAATTTGATACCGACACTTTTCTGTGTTTACTTCCTGAAATGCATCCTTGATCACAGTACACTCCAACTATTTTGAAGTGATTTTTTTTAAACATGACCCAGATAAATCGTCGCGTGAGCTCGAGCATATTATTTACCCCTCTATTAAATAGTCCAACCATTGTTCACATCTTAATCATGACAGTGACACTTTTATTTAGGGCAGTTACAGGTATTACGGTCATTACTCGATCATTTCAACCGCGAAATTATAGATTTTACAGCCACTGTATTTCTTACAGTAATAATTTCTTAAAAATAGAATATTCATTTTGAGTGGTACCAATACAATTACAATGCAGACTACCTAATAGTTCTATTCTTTACAATTAAAGCTCCAAAATGATATACAGAGTGTATTTTTAAAGATCCCAAAATTATAGTAAATCTATAATTTTCCCCCGTTGAAATGATCGAGCCTTTACCCTAACCCAAAACTCTCTCTGACAAAAGAAATACCCGTATACCTCTTCACCTTTGTTTGCTGGGTCATGTCACAGACTAAGCCGTTCCAAAACTGAAATACCTGTGCGATTGTGTTAAAAAATATTGGTACTAGCTGAAGGATATGGGGGTATCGCCTACTCACTGTGAGGAACAGTCACATTTTCTACGTTACCTTATTTTTGTTACGACAATGAACGGTTTTGTTACGACAATGATGTTTAAAGACTTGATTTAATTTTTACAATAATTTCATAGGATAAAAGGGAAACCTGCTTCACTGAGTAGTCCCTAAAAAAACTGCATACGCTGTGTGGCCATGAAATACATGCACTTCAAAATGAACTAACCTTTTTTTTTTTCGTTTTGTGAGTCTATTGTTTTTTTTTTTTTTTTTTTTTTTTTTTGAAAA
>NW_019773737.1:598831-626258 GCF_001039355.2 Lingula anatina
GACCATGTTGCATGTGAACAATTGAGGTAAACACACTTCGGGGCAGTCGCGTGTGAGCATGGCACGTGCTGATAGAATGTGATACAAACACGTCCAACAATAAAAAGCCTCAAGATTACGGAATTCTCATGGGAAAACGGCACTCTGCTGGTGAATAAGAGGAACATTATAGAGAGGGCTGTGTATAGTTTGGAACTCAGAAAACGACGAAATTGTGCTTCCAAACTGTGTACGGACTTAAGTTTAGAATGAAGCTGCATAAAGAGAATAAGCAAATGTAGATTTTTTCGTAACGTGTGCGTTATATAAATTGGTTTAGAATAAAACACCATAGAGAATAAACGTATGTTCAGGTGTATGCAATGTGTGCGATTTCTCTGAAAGGCTTATGTACGGGGCTCAGTGCCTCTAGCCTAATTTTGTTACAGAATGATGATGTATAAATGATACAAATGATTGTAGTTGATAACTTAGAACTTAGTTTTTGAGAGCGAACAATCAACAAAGTTAACGCCGTGTGAAGTTAAGAAATCATATCTCGCACGATGGGAATAGTGGGGGATATAGATTGGACCCTACTCGTCCACGAAACTACAATTAACAGAATTAATTGTATTTATGTAGCAAATGGTTTGTTTTAGTGGTGCTATTAACGTTTTGGTAATACATCAACGTTTGTTTGGGTCTTGTGTCTGCACATTTTGACCTTAAAGTAGTTGACCAAGGCAAGGTGATAACAGATGTCCAGGGTTAAGGAATGTCTTAGCTGCTGTGTATCTAGGCACACACATGTATTTTCTATGAAAGATGTTTTGGAGATTAATTCCATCGAGCTGCATTCAGTGAGAAGTCATTCAGCTTTGTAGCTGCGGATATATTTACCCACAGTTTTAGCAGCTACACTGTATTATTACTTACGTTTCTTTATTGTTATTTGTACCATGGCCAGAAATGTGCAGCATTTACGCGATACGCGAGGGCGCAACAGTAGGGCTTCACGTGACTCAACTAACCAATCACAGCACAAGAATGGCATCGCACACAGACTCTGTGATAAGTGCTCAGCCCATTGTCAAGTAGTGTTAGTTCATGGTAACAAGCGTCTGATATGTGCAGAGAAGTTTATTATTATAATATATATTGTTCTTATTGTTACATTATTAAATCTAACTCTGTATCCGAGTAGTAACTATACTGTACCAAGTCAGGTACTGATGATGTACAGAGGTCATATACTGTATTCCAGAATAAGCCATTACCACTGATTTATAACTTTCATTTTTGTTTTATATGTTATTCATGAAAGAGTTCATGAAAGATTATTTTAATTTGTTAAATCGTGATCTTATTCTTTTTATATTCAAATAATTGAATACTGTGGGTAAAATTGGTCTTCCACTTCTTATTTGCATTTTCCCTTTACTACAAGATTATTTTGGAACAGTTGCAGCATTAAAAATTTAAATAAATAGCAATCTGAAAGAAGAATTTTGCATAATTATTAAATGATGATAAGAATTTTGGATTAAGAGATTAGTTAAATACTGAGTAGTGATATGGTCAGTCAATTTATGTAGAATCTGATAATATGATTGAAAATACTGATTGAATTCTTGGCCTTGCACTGGGCAGTTTACATTTGTGCCAAGTGCTCTTTTTGGACTCCATTGTACAGTGGTAAAAAATCTTCAATTGCCATGAAATTTTTTAATCAGACTCTGTATGTTACTGCTATCAACTGTTGCTATCGGCAACGAATTAATTTCCCTTTGTTTCTGAGTGAATCTACCGTCTAAAATCACAATTACTGAAAATATTTGCGTTTTGCTGAGGGTAGTCTAGGCAATATACGGCAAACATGTTAGTACGTGTGTACAACAGAATTATTTAAAAAAACCTAGCGATATTTGGTCAGGAGTTGCTTGTAGCATAGCACAGCGTTGCTGTCTATCGGCATCAGGCCGTTAGTTTGTCAATTCTCACGAATTACCCACGAATCGCGAACCCATTCATTTTCCTATGGCAATCTAGCAACTCATTAAAAATGCACGCATGCGCAATGGGCTAGGCGAGACGTCATGCAGTGCATTTCTGGGGATGACAAATATGATGTGAGAGAAGCTCACATCCCCGCCGGCCTTTTATTTTCATTTGCGCCAACGTTTTGCTCCTATAGCTGTTGTGATTTCTCATATTTTTCATACTTAATCCTGGTTACATTCATTAACAATAACATACTTTATTATTTTTATATTTGGCACTTATATAGTTTGGGGGATGTTTGATTATCTCCCCAGTTCTGTAACTCTGTGTCTTATTAATTTTCGTCATTAATAAATGACAATTACAGTCATATGGACTTATATTACTTAATTTGGAGCAAAAACAGAGCTTCGTTGTGCTTGTGAACATTTGGCTACATAAATCACGTTCTTCACATTGTATCGACCTCTACAACCAGGAAGTAATTTCACTTTATTTTCATGTATTTTTGTACAGTGTACAAAACAAACAAAAAACAAGCGCATATTTTGAGGTCCAAATCAAGAACTATTGCTTAAACGAGATGACAGCAACGAACAATGTGATCACGCTGAAGCACACAAAGCCAGATTTGACTTCAGTGTTTTAGTTTTATGTGACCACTCGCGAAGGACAAATGTTTCAAAAGCACCTTGAATTAACCTGAATTTACTGATCATATTTCGGCTTTTCTAATAATACTGAACAAAATCGCTAGACATTTCGTTACATTATAAAACAAGGCAAAAAGCACGGATACCACCAATGTCTCCTCGTTAGTAAAAGTCACAAGACGATGAAACTGTGCCAACTGAACAGGGCACTTTTAATCTCCCTCGACGTGAATCATACTAAAGAGGAAAAGAAATTAGACTCCCAAATAAGGAACAGGCTACAAAACTTTACGTCACAGTACGCTGGGGCCTAACACTGAAGGGTTTATAACGAGAAAAACTCACAAAATATTGACAAGATCCTACAGGCAGGCATCCTGATATATTGTTCCAACACGTGCCATATCGACCCTGTTATAATGAATCCCATGAAGACGTTTGGGGGATTGTTTGTGATATTTTTATTATCATCTTCAGGTAAGAAGGCTTTATTTTCTTAACATATTCTTATATACTCACGAAGTGACATACATATTTATCTAATTTGTAATTGAAGTTCTTCCCAATGTTTACAGAGTCACAAAAAGACAGGTATAACTACTGCACGGTTTCTTATCTGAAAACCGGAATATCGTCACAGACTGATAACAAAGAGGATTTGAAAAGTAAAATTATATATTCAGATTTCCTAAAAAGGATTTTTATATAGAGTGACGCAAGTTGAAAGTAGCGTTTGAACGATATAAGATATCCCAAATGGTGAAATTGTCCACACTCAGTCTCTGAAGCCCATAGTGCCATGTTTAATATTTTGCTTTCATATTATCGAAATTATTTTAGGGGGAGGGAGGTAAATTGTCTCAAAGAATTGTCATTGTTAAAAAAATTACTATGGCTAGTTAAAGGGTTGTGAAAAGCGTCACTAAGGTAAACATGAAGACAGAATTTGAAGTTCAAAATGGCCCTGTCACACCTTGACGATTTAGCCAGCGAACGCCAACGTATGAAAAATTTGGCCAATAGGCTGGAGTACGTCGAATGTTATGGGTAAATTTTGTATAAGTTAAGAGCACGCTGAAGCACGCCGGCATACGTCGTAGTACGTCCAGGTAGTCACGCACAAAACTTTTCGACGTATGTCAACGTATGATTCATAAGTCCCGCATACGCGGGCAATAAGTTATGCGATCGTTGACGCCCGTTCACACACGTTATGTATAAGTTACTCACAAGTCGTAATACGTCAAGATAATATCAAGCGTACCCAAGACGTTTGTTCAACCTATGATTAACGTGATTTTAACCTATGGGTTACTTATATCAAACTTACCTCAAACGCATATTGACATATTTAGACGTATTTGACGCGTTCCGAACAACCCCAGAACTTACTGAACGCGCTGCTAACGTTGAGCTACCGTATGATGGCGTGTTGGCAGCGTTTAGGGGAATTGGGGTATAAAAATGGGTTCACAGGAGGAACCCGTCAGTACTCCTCAAGAATCCATGGTGAGCAGATGTGCATGTCACCCGAGAGAGAATGAGAATCTGACAAGGCACGTGATCGTCGGCCATACGCTGCCGTGCGGTATGCGTAAGTTAGACTGGCGTTGGGCATAAGTTGTGAACGCCGGCATAACGCTACGCATTCGTTGGTGTAAGTTGTCTATAAGTAATGGAAACGTTCTATTTAAGTTACTAATCGTCATGTATACGCCGAACTCATTATGAATACGCTATGTATACAGCAAAAATTAAAAAAAAAAACGTCGACAGTTCAACGCACCCTGTATGCCATCAAAATGATCACGCTGGCGAAATTGTCAAGATGTGACAGGGCCAAAATGTATGAAATTACGCTCAGCTTTATGATATTGTGCACTTATAAATGAAATGAAATAGAAATGTAAGAGAAAACATATGGTATTTAATATCGATACTTTTTATGTACAGACACAGATTTGTCTGTATACACATGTAGCCTTCTCCTGTGTCTGTCGTCGTAGTCGGCGTTATATTACTAAATGAAATGAAAACCATATTACCTTTTGTCTTCAAACTTAAAAAACTGATGAACATTTATGAAATACAGGTCAAGTTCGAATATCAGCCTGATCGGATCATTTTTCCAGAAATTATGCTTTTTTATTTTTTATTTTTTTCAGCATATTTTATCCACCGTAATACAAATACAATGAAAATCATGTCACATTTTATTTTGAAACTTGCACGACTGATTCAAAGGTGTGACATATAGATCAAGTTCGAAAATTGGCTTGACAAGTTTATTTTTGTTGAAGTTATGCTGTTTTTTGTATATAAATGGGTTATTATTCATGTTAACAGTCTCAGTATTGAACTTATCATATTTATAAAAGTATTTTTTGACATTTTCTGCATCTTGATAATTTTGTAACTTGCTTATATAAAAATGATGGTAAATTTGTTATTGTATGATAAAGTTTCAAAAATGAGAATAAACTCAAATCAGTGCAGTTTGTCAGATTCAATTCCTCACTATGTTCTGAATCTAAGAATGGAGCAAATTGGACATTTTAGATTGTTTTATTGATATTTTTCCCAACTTGACGATTTTGTAGTTGATCATTTAAAAATAAAAGTAAATTGGTTATTGTGTATTATGTTATAAGTGTAGGAAATGAAAATAACACATTTCAGTACTTGTGTACATATCGGCATTTTTAAGGTGTGACTTTTCCATGGGCCTGATTGCTAGTCACATTTTCCAGACATCAATGGTACCTGAAGTGTATAAATTAAAATTAATGGTGATTATATGCTGTTAAGCATTAAGTAACACTGCATCAAAATTGATAAAAAATATTTTGTCTACTTCCACTACAAGTGCTCTAAATGGAAAAATTATTATTTTGTAACTGACAAGAATGATTGACAAATTGGCAAACCAAATTGAGATTGGATGCTTTTTCCTTCTTGATGTCTGTACATTTGACAGCTTTGCTGCCTTGTTTGTATTTACTTCCTGAAATGCATCCTAGATCACAGCACACTTCAACTATTTTCATGTCAATTATTTTGTTAAACAAAACCCAGATAAGTCGTCGCGTGAGTTCGAGTATATTGTATATCCTCTCTTAAGGTAGTCCTCTCATATTAGCTTTTTTTGCGATCTGCGCAGGTTTCGCGCATGAGTAGTTTTTTGAGATAGCGGCTAATTATGAAAATAAAACATGCAATAAAATACGTAATTCATCTTTTTAAGAAATCTGTATGAAATCTTTGATGTTATTTTGGTCGAAGCGCTACGAATATGTCAACTATGCGTTGCGTATGAGTGAACGCTTGGTCTTTTACGACGTAAAGTACCCACTTGCGACTTTGTTTACAAATACCGCATGTAAGAAGTTACGCGAAGAAGGGATTGAAAAGAGCGTTTTAGTAAGGCTTGTATAGCAGTGACATGATCTTATCTCACGGAAAACATTCACAAGGGCTTGTATTTTGACCACAAAGTGTATTGCGGAGGTTTGTCATATGGTTACGATGTGTGCAACAAGACATTGCCTTCTTCAGCATTGGTTTCCGATCACCCAGGGCCAAGTTACCGTGATTTGTATGCTGAAAACAATTCTCTTCTTTCACAATAAGTTAAAATAATTAGACTCATGGCGTTTTGTTGTTGATTTAAGTATGTTATTGAACAATATGACCTGCAAACAGTGCGATTTTCAGCTCTCCAGAAAAGATGCAACCGGTGTGCACCCGCCTGGCGTGTTGCGACGTCATTCTTGTAATGGTTTTGTTAAAGTGCAAATGGACAAAACCATAAAACACACAACAGAGGACCAAGGGTTTTTATGCAGATACATGCAATACTTTTTTGATGCTAGGAAAATAAACAGTATATTTTAGAAGATAAAGTGTACTTTATTCCAACTTTATCCTAATTTACCCAATCATAAACAAGAGACTTTAGTTTGTAAATTTATTACTTCACAGAAATTATTCAGCCCATAATGCATTAAAAGATAGTCTTGAGTTACAAAATTTTGTTAATTTTTGCAATGATGAAAGTGAAGAAAATCCTTTTTTCTGATTNAAATAACGTTTTTTGTTTATCATAATGTTTATATTTGTCAAACCATGCCAATGTTTTGACAGATGTAGTCTGTAGATACAAATACTTAAATGAACTTTTCTAAATTATTATAGTTATTACTTCACTTCGTAATATGAATGAATCTGTGGTTCTAAGATTCTTCGGCTTATTAATTTATTTTGTTGCGAAGTTTTATAATCACTACGGTAAAGTAAGCACTGTATCGTTTACGTATACTTCTTTAAGTAAAGCCACTATTAGTGCCAATTGCCTGACCTTGACAAACAGACCAAATTTCATCACGAGCAATAAGCTCTGTATCCCGAATAAATATTTGAGGTGAATCATCTGTAGGAAATATTTCGTCTGCTAGAATAACATCTGCCATACAAGTATAGGTTTGCTCTTAATTGTCTCTTGCTGTTTGAGCCATGTTTAGCAATCTCAAATGATAACATATCTTTGGCAAAAAAATGAGAAAAAAATTGTGAATATAACTGAAGAAGAGCTGATTCTGAATTTAAAGGTTCACTAAATAAACCATTGTGTTTCATGTTGAAAATATACATGGTGAATAGAAATATGCAACAAACCAAATTTAATGGATATAGCTGAACTGTCTTAGTGTTGGGAAATAAAAATACATCTAAGTTCAAATCGTAAAAGCTGAAAAAATTTGAATGACACATTAATGACAACTACTTAAAGAGGTCGTTGTTCTAGGGCATTCCGGGGTAATGTCAATGACTGACTTGTCAAAACATCTCGTCTGTATTTTAACAGGTTACTATATGCTTTCCATTATGATGTGGCGTGAACCTTGTGATAACTTGTATTACATCGTTGGGATGTAACGTTTACTCATATGAATAAGATCCGTGTTCTTTGTTAAACAGTTCTTCAGAAACAAAATTGTCTACACTCAACACCGCTGAGCGCGCTGATGCCGCCACAACATTACAGTGAGAATTTATATAATCATCATTTTAAAAGGTCAATGCTCTTGGTTTTTTTTTTCAGTGCACACTGCTTTAACTTAAGCCTCATTTGCGAAAATAAAGAGAGGAAATGAGATAGATAAGATAGATAGGAAAACAGTGAATCGATTCACATTTAGGGTTCAGTTAAGTTGTATCACTGTGTTGTCCAAATTATACATTTGACCTTTGTGTACTTTTTTACAGTGTGTAAGTGTACTATCTTTTTATTTACCAGTGTATCGATTATCTAACTCGTCTCGAAGAGATAGATCATTGTGCTTTCTCTTTAATTTCTACGTTTTCTTCGTCTTCCTTGTAACGTCTTATTGATATGATAATCTCTTTTTAATGTGTCTGAAATATTTTCTTCAGGTTCCCAGGAAGTGTTCTTATAACCCTTATATTTTACTTTGTAATGTCTCTTTGCGTTTATATTCTTACAACATAACAATTTTTCTACTTCATAATATTCGTACTCGTCTTGCTTACTGTCCGATGCAAGTTCTGCTTTTTCTGTTTCATGAATGTCTCTATCTTGTGTTTCATTGGTCGTTTTATTGTCATTTGATTTGTTGTCTTGCTCATTATTACTTTCATTCAGCCTTTCGTATTTATTGTAATCTTTAGGGTCATAATACATTTTCAATCTATTTGCATGAACAGGCGATTTATGTTCCTTGTGTGTTTTACAATCTCTCAAATAATACGTGCACCCTGTTGATAAGATCTTTGTAATGTAATATGGTCCTTTGTATTTAATGTACAATTTAGAACTTAATCCTTTAGGTGTCATTGGAGTATATATCCAAACTCTATCACCTACTTTATAAATCGGTTGCTTTGATTTAAGGTCATACCTTTCTTTATACTGTTTCTGAGTTGCTTCCCTATTCTTTGTTGCAATTTCTTTTGCTGTTTCAAGGGTGTCTTTCAATTCTTTAATGTACTGAGGTAGATTTTTATTCTCATGAGATTCAGGTATCAAGTCACTATCTAATGGCGTACTAAATAATAAGGAGAAAACTTTGTGGACTGCGTACAAGGAGTTGCACGCAATGCCATCATTACTCCTGGAAGTATATCAGGCCAATTAGTTTGATCTTTCTCACAATATGCTCTCAAAGTTTGAGCAATTATTGAATTAGTTCTTTCACAGGCTGCGTTACTTTGTGGATGCCATGCACTAGTATGATAGCGCTTTATGTGGAATAATTTACATAACGATTGAATAATTTGAGATAAAAAATTCTTTCCTCGATCAGAAACGAGATATGACGGACAACCATATCTTGTAAACACTTCTCTGTAAAGAGTCTTGGCGATTTCTTCGGCTTCTTGAGTTTTCAAAGGTATTGCTTCAGCAAAATTAGAAAAAGAACACGTAACCAACAAAATGTACTTATATCCTTCTTTTGATTTTATTAAGGGACCTAATATATCCATGTGCATTCTTTCAAACACGCCTGCGATGAGTAAAGGATTCAAAGGTGCTGGAGCATCTCTACGTAAATGCTTAACCTTTTGACACACTTCACATGATTTGACGTACTCCATGACGTCTTTATAAAGTGACTTCCAAAAATACTTATTCCTAATGGAGGCAAAAGTTCTGTCGCAACCTTGATGACCGCCAGCTGTCAAGGAATCATGATATGTATGTAAAACGTCGCTTCTGAGTGTTTCAGGGACAGCTAATTGTTTTATTATTCGCAGCTTCTCTGGCATTCCTCCCGAACGCGGTTGATAAAGGTGATACAAAACGTTATCTATCATCACGTATTGATCTGATTCTGCGATGATTTTACGCGCTTGTTTCAAGTCGACGGGTAAATCGTTTAGTTCCAGGTATCTTATTATATCTTGAAATTCAGGCCATTCACGTTGGTCTTGTTTTAATTTTTCTTTCTCGTCTTTATTTGTAACATCAACAACGTTTATGTCATCACATTGACTTAAGTGCTGCTCACTTCTCGATTTGCTAGTTTGTTTTGGTAAACACAGCCTAGCTTGGGTGAAATTTTTATCTTGACACCTGTCAGTATCATCCGCACTTAAGTGACTATCGTTGCTAATGGTTTCTAAAACATTTACTGGTTCATATTCGCGTCTTGATAGTGCAGCAGCTGGGTTTGTTTTTCCAGGTCTGTGAATTATTTCAAAAGCTAGGCCTTGTAACTTCAATGACCATCTAATAAGCCTGCCAGATGTATGTTTCACATTTTGTAGCCACGAAATTGCTTTATTATCTGTATACACTTTAAAGTGGTTGTTGGACAAATATTGTTCAAATTGTTTTATCCCTTCAATAACTGCCAAACATTCTAATTCATGGATTGTGTAGTTCTTTTCAGCGTTGTTTAAAGATCTACCTCCATACGCAATAACTCTATCATGGTTGTTGTCATTCTTTTGACCTAAAATATAACCTATAGCTGTAGTAGATGCGTCCGTCGTTAGTGTAAACTCGCGCGACATATCTGGATAAGCCAGTATTTTATAAATTTTCTGTAGAAGTTACACAACCCTAAAAAACTTCTGACGTCTCTTACAGCTTTTGGCGTTGGAAACGATTTTATGGCTTCAAGATTTTTCTCATCTGGTCTTATTCCATTTTTATCTATTACATGGCCTAAATATTTAGCTTTTGGTGTTGCAAACTTACATTTTGATGGTTTAAGTCTGAGATTTGCAGATCTTAGTTTTTGGAATACTTGGTTTAAAAACTGTTTTAAGTGCTCGTCAAACGTCTTACTCATGACCAAAATATCATCGATGTATATCAGTATTGTTTTCCAATTCATGTCTCTAAAAATGTGACTCATTAAGGCTTGGAAGCTAACACCAGCATTACGAAGGCCATACGCTAAACGTAAGAATTGAAAGTGACCGTGGTGTGTGATAAACGCAGTCTTGTGTTTAGTTTCAGGGTCAAGAGGTAATTGCCAGTATGCACCTGCCATATCTAAACTTGAGAAATATCTAGCACCTGACGTACCTATCGTTTCAAAAACATCTTCTAAACGTGGGAGTGGCCAATGCATAGGTTTTGTAACTTTATTTAACTTCCGGTAATCAATTGCAAATCTGTATTCTCCATTTTTCTTTTTTACAAGTGCTACTGGACTACTGTACTCACTCATGCTTTCTTCGATTATACCGTGTTGTAACATTTCGTCTACTTGTTTGACAATTTCATCTTTCAGCTTCGGTGACGTACGATAAAACGTTTGTTTGACAGGGATATCATTAATTGTGTCAATCCTATGTTGATACATATTTGCTGAACCTAATTCTGATAGATTGGTAGCAAAAACTTCACGATTACGTCCTAACAACATTTTTAATTGTTGTTTCTGATTTTCACTCATGTCTGAATCTGCAAATTTTATATTTAATTCATCTGCATTCCGCAATGCTTCTGATAACCTATCACCTTTTTGTGCTGTATGTCCCTTTGACATTTCATTTAAAGCACTGACGCTTGCCAGACTCACTGAACTTGCAACAGCTAATATTGTTCTTTTGGAAACGAAAATACTTTCATCGCTAGGGTTCATTATTCTATAAGCGGATTTGTTTTTATCAATTGAAACCAAACATTTTGGTCCGATAAGTTTTTTCTTTGACTCAAGCTTTCGTACTGGTTCTAGTAAAGCTACTGAAATAGAGGAAGAGTGTGATATTTTCACTGGTATTAAGCATTCACATCTGGGTGGAATAAATTCTGATTTAAAGTTACGCACTAAACCTACTACAGGTGGACTATAAGAAGGTAAGAGCAAATTATAATCAGGCAATGCCATGCTATCAGACGATAAATCAATTTTTACATTTTGTTTTCTTAAGAAATCTGTGCCTAATATCAAAGCTCTTGGCAACTGACTAAATACGTGGACTTTATGTTTTATGATTACATCACCAAAGCAAAGAGGTAGCTCTACTTTTCCTAGAACTTTAATCACAGATCCATCAACAACTGAAACTTCTTTTAATGACGGTTTTTCGTATGAATTTCGATCCTTTTTCCCTAATTTTGATAAGAAAGATTCCGATACACAAGATATGACTGCACCTGTGTCAACCAAAGCATTGACATGTTGTTTGTCGATTTGGATTGATACTAGATTATTAGCTTGGTAATCGGAAATAATAGAAATTGGCACTTTTCTATCTTCAATCTTGTTATAAAACCTTTTTTCTTTTTCTTAGCCGTTTGTTTACACGTGCAGAATGACAGACTTTTGCTATGTGTCCTATTTTACCACAACAATTACAGTTAAAATTGCGACCAAAACAATTAGTTCTAAGATGCGTGTACTCACCACATCCCTGACATATTGGCCATTTTCTTATCGGATTTCGTTGTTGAGGATAGTTCGTATGTCCAGCTAATGTTAATTTGTACTCTGAGCGTCGCAGATACCTGCCGCGTTGTGTCATACTTCTGGGACCTATGGTGTTGGGAGTGAATTTTCCTGGATACTCTATAGGGCTCGATCTTGGGGTTTCAAAGTTTGTTTCATTTCTGGTTTCGCTTGGTTCTTGCAATATATGGATTGCAGACTGCGCATTGGCGATGTCCTTAATTGAACTCTGAAGAGTGTCTATTTTCTCTGTTATCATTTTTATGTCATTTCGTTGACCTCTTTTCGTCGGCTGAACTGCGTTTTCTGCAATGCGCGCGTTGTGCATAAGAGAATCAAAGTCTGTGGGCTCCCTCTGCAATACAAATGGGCGGATTTCGGGGAGTAACCCATTCATTACCACTGTAAATGTCGTCCCCTCATCTAAACGCGCACGTTTGGCGTCGTGACGCATCGACTCAATGTAACTCTGTACTGGTTCTTCTGGCAGCTGTTGACGTCTGAAAAAATCTGAGGCTTTCTCCCAAGTTTCTCCGGATTTCAGTTCATATCGCTGTCGGAACTCGCGGACTAGCGATTTCCAGTCTTTTTGTACTTCCACTGTTAAACAATCGTACCAGTTTAACACTGTTGGATTCAGTAAGAGAGGAAATAAGGCGGTGATTTGTTCATCTTCTAGTTTTTTGTACTGAGTATAGTTTTCAAATTGTTTTAACCACCTTTCTACATCTTCGTTTGCGTTACCAGTAAACTCTTCTGGCGCTAAAGTCAAATCTGACAACATCTTCATTTTTTTTTTTTTCAGTTATTAATTGTTGCTTGGGTAATGACTTTTGGCGATTTTCAATACCCAGCATACTCAGTTTTCGCTGCACTGGGGCACTGACGATGTTTGCCCTTGGGTGGATGGTGTGAACCCATCGGTGTCTACGCTCCTGCTGCCGTTATGACCATAACTGTATCGCCGTTCCGCTTGCCTCGGTAGAGCGGGGATCGATTTTTCCTCCACCACTTGTTATAGTGAGGAATGACGACAGCAGTTTGGAGCTTTCGAACGTTTATTCACCGACTCTTGCTTCTTACAACTTCACAAATATTTATACTCAATTTCTCCGTACTGATCACGCATTTACTTGTTTTCTTTTCCATTGTCTTTGCGTGATTACAAAATATTTTCCATTCCCATGTTGCAAGTCACTATGCAACATTTCCTTATCAGGTAATCCCTAAGAAACTTGTTTTCAATTAAAGATATCTAAAATATTATTTGGATTACTCATGCTTGGACCTTATCCAAAACTCAGCTATCATGTGATAAATAGATGATCAAAATTATTATATGTTATGAAATTAACCAATCACATTAACTGTTACTGACTTTGACCTTTTCCATCTTTTTCTGACACTAAAAACATGTTCTACACTTGTTGACTCTTGGAGAAACTTAACTTACACTCAATAACTCTCTGTCCTTTTACTCTTTTGATTCCGCTTTAATTGTTATCTGTGATTAGTGAAAGTGTAAGTAATTTGCTTTACAACAGATATTTTCCCACATAACCTCAATGTCATATGGGGAGAAATGTCCCTGCACGCAATATATAGTAAGCTCGCCACAACCTGTAACCTTGAAAATACTATTTACGATTTCACAGTACGTTATTCGTGATAAAAGTTATCTTGGCTCTTGCGCGTGCTCAGGGAAGACGGAACTGGTAAAACTACCCCCTCATGCCTACCTGTCCTTGTAGCATTATGGCGGGAGTTTGAGAAAACGTTCCTTAAGTCAAAACTAAAGGTATCGCGCTAGCTTGCGCCATTGCATCTTGACAATTTAAGCGTTTTGTTCATGTACTTTAAGGCAGATCATTTAAATAACAAATCTACAAACACAGTAAGAGCACAAATACAAAATGGCAGCATTTTCGGTTACCAGCAATTGAGAATAACGACAATATGAGTACAATACCAAGTACCTGCTAACTGTAACATATCGCCACGGTGAAACAGTTTCAAACCTAAAACGAAGACAACAAACAGCTTGTCGAAGCTTTCTATTCCTTATTGTCAACTGTTATCCTCCGTGAGTGCTGCAAACTGGACTTCTCGAACGCAAACATTTACAAAACCTTCCAAAACGACTGGCCCCAGCGACTCGCAAGGCATACTTGCGCCTTTCCATTGCAACCTTTCCTCTAGTCCTACGAACCCCACGGATTCTACTGCAACCAAAATTCGCTGGGGCCATACGATCCTAAAATTCGTGCGCCCGGTTGTGACCATGGCTTTAATGGGTGGTACAGTCGCAGAAAACCGCGGCAACAACGGCTCCATTTTCGAAGAAGCCACACGGAGGATGTAAGGCAACTGTAATGAGACTGTTGGGGTTTTTAACGCGTTAACTTTTCAACCGGCAAACCGATATTTTCCCACATAACCTCAGTGTCATATGGGGAGAAATGTCCCTGCACGCAATATATAGTAAGATCGCCACAGCCTGTAACCTTGAAAATACT
Organism: Lingula anatina; assembly: GCF_001039355.2. Next base: position 613,409 of record NW_019773737.1, read on the forward strand.
ATTTATTTTTTCTTGAAGCGTTATCGAAGGCGTTTGAGAAAACCTTCCTGTAAGTCAAAATTAAAGGTATCGCGCTAGCTTGCGCCATTGCATTTTGTCAATTTAAGCGTTTTGTACGGGTACTTCAAGGCAGGTCATTTAAATAACAAATGCAGAATTTTCGATTACCAGCAATTGGGAATAACGACAATGAGAATACAATACCAAGTAACTGTAAACTGTTTGAGAAAACAGTTAACTGTCAAACCCAAAAACATACGATCCTAAAATTCGTGCGCCCAGTTGTAACCATGGCTAAAATGGGTGCTACAGTCGCAGAAATCCGCGGCAACAACGGCTCCATTTTCGAGGAAGCCACACGGGGGAAGTAAGGCAACTGTAATGAGACTGTTGGGGTATTTCAACGCGCTAACATTTCAACCGGCAAACCGATATTTTCCCACAACCTCAATGTCATATGGGGAGAAATGTCCCTGCACGCAATATATAGTAAGCTCGCCACAGCCTGTAACCTTGAAAATACTATTTACGATTTCACCGTACGTCATTCGTGATAAAAGTTATCTTGGCTCTTGCGCGTGCTCAGCCCGCACGAAAATGCAGTAGTATCGAAGTAGCAAAGAAGCATTAACGCAGTAGTGGTGTGGAGCATATTTGCAGTAGAAATACAGCATAGCCTACTGCAATTCTACTTCAAAAATTACATAGGGTTGTACAGAGGAGGAGCATTAATGCAGTAGATTAGCAGCATGATAGAAGCATGTTTCAAATATGCTAATTAGCTCCCACATCGAAGCAGATTTGAAGCATGTTTGCAGTATGATTGCAGTAGTCTACTGCGCTGGAGTATCTACTTCGTTTTCATGCGGGAGGGAAGACGGAACTGGTAAAACTACCCCCATATGTCTACCTGTCCTTGTAGTGTTATCGCGGGAGTTTGAGAAAACGTTCCTGTAAGTCAAAACTAAAGGTATCGCGCTAGCTTGCGCCATTGCATCTTGTCAATTTAAGCGTTTTGTTCATGTACTTTAAGGCAGATCATTTAAATAACAAATCTACAAACACAGTAAGAGCACAAATACAAAATGACAGCATTTTCGGTTACCAGCAATTGAGAATAACGACAATATGAGTACAATACCAAGTACCTGCTAACTGTAACATATCGCCACGGTGAAACAGGTTCAAACCCAGAACGAAGACAACAAACAGCTTGACGAAGTTGTTCATTTTCGTAAACTTGTTTCTTCTCCTTATTGTCGACTGATGTTCTCCGTGAGTGGAATTTGGCGTCTCAAACTTGAACGTTTGCAATAACTTTAAAACTGCGTTGCCGTCGGTTTATATAGAATTCTGTGCTCTTCCCGTGGGCGTTTCGATAGATGACAGGTTTGAAAATCCTTTCGGTTGACACGCCCCATCTGGGTGGATCTAGACAATTGTCTCTAACATTTGATACGCTACCACGTTGCACCCGTCACTAAGGGCTAATTCCTACTGAGACTATCGTTCTACGCACATCGATCCAGCTTTGCGGGGACTCAAGGTGAATGCAATCAGGTCAACAAATGAACACGCCCACTCTTGAAATCAACGTGGTCGTAGAATCCCCAGCTTTTCTGTTCTGCTCGGCGCCGGGAGGAGGCGTGATAAGCTGTTGATCTGCTTTCATTCAGCGAGACCCCCTGCGGAGTTGGATCGATCCACGTAGACCGACAGTTTCATTGGATATGCCCCTACATTGTGTAAAGGTAAATTAAAAATCTGGAAACTTGTCAACGGAGGTAGTCTTTGACGTTTCAGAGAAAATTACCTAAAATTTCAGGCTATAAACAATTTAGTTTTATTATTTGACCTTTAAGATTTGCAGGCCTGAAATTAAAGTTGAAATATGATCGTGTTTTTGTCATCCCCGGCAGAATGACGCACAACTCAGCAAGAAGAGGAAGGGAGCCGATTTTACACGGCTTGAATTGAAAAAATGACATGCTCCATTAATGAAACCCAATTAAAGGAGCCTACCAAAATNTCGGTTGACACGCCCCATCTGGGTAGATCTAGACAATTGTCTCTAACATTTGATACGCAACCAAGTTGCACCCGTCACAAAGGGCTAATTCCTACTGAGACTATCGTTCTACGCACATCGATCCAGCTTTGCGGGGACTCAAGGTGAATGCAATCAGGTTAACAAATGAACACGCCCACTCTTGAAATCAACGTGGTTGTAGAATCCCCAGCTTTTCTGTTCTGCTCGGCGCCGGGAGGAGGCGTGATAAGCTGTTGATCTGCTTTCATTCAGCGAGACCCCCTGCGGAGTTGAATCGATCTACGTAGACCGACAGTTTCATTGGAAATGCCCCTACATTGTGTAAAGGTAAATTAAAAATCTGGAAACTTGTCAACGGAGGTAGTCTTTGACGTTTCAGAGAAAATTACCTAAAATTTCAGGCTATAAACAATTTAGTTTTATTATTTGACCTTAAAGATTTGCAGGCCTGAAATTAAAGTTGAAATATGATCGTGTTTTTGTCATCCCCGGCAGAATGCCGCACAACTCAGCAAGAAGAGGAAGGGAGCCGATTTTACACGGCTTGAATTGAAAAAATGACATGCTCCATTAATGAAACCCAATTAAAGGAGCCTACAAAACTGGTTTCGGTGGAAATTACTTATATGCGGTTTTAGATCAATAAGGATGTTTTGCCAAAAGAAGCAATACCTTCCATTATTTCTTTGAAATAAATTCATTCCCAAAATTTAGAGAAGTTCAAAAGTGAGACACACTGAACCCTTTCTTTTTGAATATATTAATTGATGGCATACTTAGACTTACAGATAAATCAAAAAGCAAAGCCCCACCAAACCTTTTACTGGTCTTTTTTATGCAGACGATCTAGTTTTGTTTTTGGCAAGTGCCTCAGGCCTTCAGAATACCAGTAGTTTAAAATGCTTAGAAAAACACTGTCATAGATAGAGGTTAACTGTTCATTAAAAAAAGACGAAAGTTGTTATTTTTAATGTTAAGGAAGAAATACATGGTCACACTGTTGGAAATAGAGAGTTTTTTTTTTTTACTTTCATAACCAGTTGGTGCCAGTAGTAACAAGCTAGCTACATGTGTAACTAGGTCTCCTTTTCACAAGGTCTGGCACTCTAGCCCCTGCACAACAAAATTTATATATAAAGCCTTCTTCAGTCAAGCTAGTAACAATCCCATCTTCTTAAAAGAAAAAAGACTTTATGAAACAATGATTTTCCAAGTTGCAGCATATGGAGCTGTAACATTGGGTTACACCCCATTTTATGATAAGTCCTCAACAGAAAAAATACATCTCCAAATTCGCTAGCACCTTTTAGGGGTGCATTCTAAATCTAGTGATTATGCTGTTCGGGGGGAACTTGGGCGCCAAATTCAGATACAAGTAATTAAATACTGGGTCAATATTTTATAATAAGATGACTGTGTTCCACTTAAACGNCGTGGCTTAAATGGGTGCTACAGTCGTAGAGATCGATTCGCAAGGAAGCCACACAGAGGATGTAAGGCAACAGTAATGAGACTGTTGGGGTTTTTAACGCGCTAAATTTTCAACCGGCAAACCGATATTTTCCCACATAACCTCAATGTCATAGGGTAAAAAAATCCCTGCACGCAATATATAGTAAGCTCGTCACAGCCTGTAACCTTGGAAATACTATTTACGATTTCACCGTACGTCATTCGTGATAAAAGTTATCTTGGCTCTTGCGCGCGCTCAGGGAAGACGGAACTGGTAAAACTACCCCCTCATGTCTACCTGTCCTTGTAGTGTTATCGCGGGAGTTTGAGAAAACGTTCCTGTAAGTCAAAACTAAAGGTATCGCGCTAGCTTGCGCTATTGCATCTTGTCAATTTAAGCGTTTTGTTCATGTACTTTAAGGCACATTATTTAAATAACAAATCTACAAACACAGTAAGAGCACAAATACAAAATGGCAGCATTTTCGGTTACCAGCAATTGAGAATAACGACAATATGAGTACAATACCAAGTACCTGCTAACTGTAACATATCGCCACGATGAAACAGGTTCAAACCCAAAAAGAAGACAACAAACAGCTTGGCGAAGCTTTCTATTCTTTATTGTCAACTGTTGTCCTCCGTGAGTGCTGCAAACTGGACTTCTCGAACGCAAACATTTACAAAACCTTCCAAAACGAATGGCCCCAGCGACTCGCAAGGCAGACTTGCGCCTTTCCATTGCAACCTTTCCTCTAGTCCTACGAACCCCACGGATTCTACTGCAACCAAAATTCGCTGGGGCCATACGATCCTAAAATTCGTGCGCCCGGTTGTGACCATGGCAGAAATCCGCGGCAACAACGGCTCCATTTTCGAGGAAGCCACACGGAGGATGTAAGGCAACTGTAATGAGACTGTTGGGGTTTTTAACGCGCTAAATTTTCAACCGGCAAACCGATATTTTCCCATATAACCTCAATGTCATATGGGGAGAAATGTCCCTGCACGCAATATATAGTATGCTCGCCACAGCCTGTAACCTTGAAAATACTATTTATTTTTTCTTGAAGCGTTATCGAAGGCGTTTGAGAAAACCTTCCTGTAAGTCAAAATTAAAGGTATCGCGCTACCTTGCGCCATTCCATCTTGTCAGTTTAAGCGTTTTGTACATGTACTTTAAGGCAGGCCATTTAAATAACAAATGCAGCATTTTCGGTTACCAGCAATTGGGAATAACGACAATGAGAATACAATACCAAGTACCTGTTCACTGTAACATATCGCCACTGTGAAACAGGTTCAAACCCAAAACCATACGATCCTAAAATTCGTGCGCCCGGTTGTGACCATGGCTTAAATGGGTGCTACATTCTCAGAAATCCGCGGCAACAACGGCTCTATTTTCGAGGAAGCCACACGGAGGATGTAAGAGAACTGTAATGAGACTGTTGGGGTTTTTAGCGCGCTAAATTTATCAACCGTCAAACCGATATTTTCCCACATAACCTCAATGTCATATGGGGAGAAATGTCCCTGCACGCAAATTATAGTAAGCGCGCCACAGCCTGTAACCTTGGAAATACTATTTACGATTTCACCGTACGTCATTCGTGATAAAAGTTATCTTGGCTCTTGCGTGCGCTCAGGGAAGACGGAACTGGTAAAACTACCCCCTCATGTCTACCTGTCCTTGTAGTGTTATCGCGGGAGTTTGAGAAAACGTTCCTGTAAGTCAAAACTAAAGGTATCGCGCTAGCTTGCCCTATTGCATCTTGTCAATTTAAGCGTTTTGTTCATGTACTTTAAGGCACATTATTTTAATAACAAATCTACAAACACAGTACGAGCACAAATACAAAATGGCAGCATTTTCGGTTACCAGCAATTGAGAATAACGACAATATGAGTACAATACCAAGTACCTGCTAACTGTAACATATCGCCACGGTGAAACAGGTTCAAGCCCAGAACGAAGACAACAAACAGCTTGACGAAGTTGTTCATTTTCGTAAACTTCTTTCTTCTCCTTATTGTCGACTGATGTTCTCCGTGAGTGGAATTTGGTGTCTCAAACTTGAACGTTTGCAATAACTTTAAAACTGCGTTGCCGTCGGTTTATATAGAACTCTGTGCTCTTCCCGTGGGCGTTTCGATAGATGACAGGTTTGAACATTCCTTTCGGTTGACACGCCCCATCTGGGTAGATCTAGACAGTTGTCTCTAACATTTGATACGCTACCACGTTGCACCCGCCACTAAGGGCTAATTCCTACTGAGACTATCGTTCTATGCACGTCGATCCAGCTTTGCAGGGAGTCAAGGTGAATGCAATCAGGTCAACAAATGAACACGCCCACTCTTGTTTTCAACGTGGTCGTAGAATCCCCAGCTTTTCTGTTCTGCTCGGCGCCGGGAGGAGGCGTGATAAGCTGTTGATCTGCTTTCATTCAGGGAGACCCCCTGCGGAGTTGAATCGATCTACGTAGACCGACAGTTTCATTGGAAATGCCCCTACTTTGTGTAGAAGTAAATTAAAAATCTGGAAACTTGTCAACGGAGGTAGTCTTTGACGTTTCAGAGAAAATTACCTAAAATTTCAGGCTATAAACAATTTAGTTTTATTATTTGACCTTCAAGATTTGCAGGCCTGAAATTAAAGTTGAAATATGATCGTGTTTTTCTCGTCCCCGGCAAAATGACGCACAACTCAGCAAGAAGAGGAAGGGAGCCGATTTTACACGGCTTGAATTGAAAAAATGACATGCTCCATTAATGAAACCCAATTAAAGGAGCCTACCAAAACTGGTTTCAGTGGAAATTACTTATATGCAGTTTTAGATCAATAAGGATGTTTTGTCAAAAGAAGCAATACCTTCCATTATTTCTTTGAAATAAATCCATTCCCAAAATTTAGAGGAGTTCAAAAGTGAGACACACTGAATCCTTTACTTTTGAATATATTAATTGATGGCATACTTAGACTTATAGATAAATAAAAAAGCAAAGCACCAGCAAACCTTTTACTGGTCTTTTTTATGCAGACGATCTAGTTTTGTTTTTGGAAAATTCCTCAGGCCTTCAGAATACCAGTAGTTTAAAATGCTTAGAAAAATTCTGTCATAGATAGAGGTTAACTGTTCATTAAAAAAAAAAGACGAAAGTTGCTATTTTTAATGTTAAGGAAGAAATACATGGTCACACTGTTGGAAATAGAGTTTTTTTTTACTTTCATAACCAGTTGGTGCCAGTAGTAACAAGCTAGCTACATGTGTAACTAGGTCTCCTTTTCACAAGGTCTGGCACACTAGCCCTTGCACAACAAAATGTACATATAAAGCCTTCTTCAGTCAAGCTAGTAACAATCCCACCTCCTTAAAAGAAAAAAAAAGACTTTATGAAACAATGATTTTCCAAGTTGCAGCATATGGAGCTGTAACATTGGGTTACACTCCATTTTATGATAAGTCCCCAATAGAAAAAACACACCTCCAAATTCGCTAGCACCTTTTAGGGGTGCATTCTAAATCTAGTAATTATGCTGTTCGGGGGGAACTTGGGCGCCAAATTTAAATACAAGTAATCAAATACTGGGTCAATATTTTATAATAAGATGACCGTGTTCCACTTAAAAGGGCATACCTAGATGAATTAAAACACTTTGATCTTCTTTCAAACACTAGCCTTCATAACACAAGACATATAACAAAAGACAATGTAAAGGAGTGAAGAACATTCTTGTAGAAAATGGTTTTGGGCCTGTATGGTTCGAAGAAAAAACGGACAAAAAGTTCATGAAGAATTTTAGTGTTAGACTTACAGACAGTAATATACAACTTTGGCTTAGCAAGGTATCACAAGAAAATCTCAAGCTGAGAACGTATAAACGTATAAAACTATCAAACTTTATTTTGGGAAAGAAAAATACCTTGATATAATTCAAGATAAAGAATTACGCCAAACTCTAACCAAATTAAGAATCAGCAACCACAATTTGCACATTGAAACAGATCGCCATGCCAATGGTTAACCAACACCAGATGAAAAAAGAAAATGTCGCATTTTCCACACTGGAGTTATAGGATTCAGAGCACTTTTTAGATACCTGCTCTCTGTATACAGAATACAGAAAAGAACTCTTTCAAATAGTGCAAAGCGGCCACACATGTTTTACATATTTAAACAACAAAGATAATTTCTCCATCATAATGAACAACCCAAACGAGGCTGTAATAATAGCTTAAGCCAAATTCCTTGATTTAACCTCGCTTTTGTGAAAAGAAACTGCGTTGCAACTTCCACTTAGTGATGTGAATGATTACTGCAAATGTTCAGTTTCATATCACATAGTAGAAAACAGGTTCGTGAATAATCAATTTATATATCTTAGCCATGTATACAATACTTGTATTGTGATGCTAGCGTATGATCAGTGCTGTGAGCAGTTGACTCGGCATTAAGACCGCGCCTAGCTTATCATCATGAAATACTGGATATGTATGTGTAATAACGATGCATTGCTATATATGTAATTTTCTATCTTTCCTTATTTCATTTTATTTATTTATTTATTTATTTATTTATTTATTTATTTATTTATTTATTTATTACTATTACTTTTTATCTTTGTACATTTTCACCAGTTCAGCCTGTAGAAGGTTTGAATAAAGCATATTAAATGATAAATTAAACGCGAGTATTAGCATTTTGTTTTTGACATGTAAGGATGAGTGACAACGGCGCCAGTTTTGTGGGAAGGGCTGAGATGGGGTATTAATCCTTTCAACTTGCACGTTAATGATTGGATTGAAAAATAAGTGATACGAGTAGCTATCTCCCCATCAGTATTAATGCTAATTGGGAGAGAAAGGTAAGGGGGGAGGGGGCGTCTCCTTGAAGTCAAAGTATCTGAGGCTGAAGTTGGCGGTATAGGGAGTATTACCCGCTTTGGTCAAACTTATCATTTTAAAACCAACGAACTATAATATAAACGTTGAACTTCAGTGTGTCTTAACATCAAAAGATTTGGGACACATGAGGGCCATTTTGGTTAAGTTGAGGCTCGGACACATTATATTTTGTATCCGAGGTTGACGAGTTTAAAGGTGTTGTGAACTATATTAGGATACCAGGTTGCCTTCATTTTCCCTGATGTAACTTATTTTTTACTCATTTGCAGCTGATGATGCATTTGGGTATTTTTTATTATTTTTCTATATAACCATGCATCCAGTTTTCTTGCCATTCATTTCCAGTCCCCTCTTCTCGGTTCAAAAACATGGTTCAAATATATAAAAAAAATCAAACACAATCTGATATATAAGTTTAATTGCATTATAAGCGAATAAATTCGATATATTCAAATAAAAGTACATGCAGGAATATAAAGGCAATGTCCGAGTCCCTGATGATTATACGGGTACGATGGAAATAAGAGGAAACGTAATTCAGTTAAGCTGATTGCACTCAGCGAGAGTCCCTACAGATTAAGATCGATCTACGTACATTGTAGACCGCTGACATCTATGGGAATAATCCCAAATATTGGTTGTAACGGAGTCCGTCCTCCATTAGATTTATACAGCTTGAGGTTATAATACCGTGACGTAAGTTGATTGACTTCTGGGACGGGCTGGTTACTTATACAAGTTTTAAGTTTACATTGATTGGTATCTACTTTTTCCTGTTTTTCTTCTCCGGTAGAATGACGCACTACACAATAAGACGAGAAGGTAATACGACTTTACATTGACTTGAAATGAAAAAATGATATGTTTGATTTATGCAAGCCATGTAAGGAGTTTACCGAAAGGAAACTGTGGTTCCAATGGGAAGGTACTTCTTTATTGGCGGTTTTAAAGCAATAAGACCCGCTTTGTCAAAACAACCTGTTTGTTCCATCATTTATGATAAATCACACGAGGGTATAAGCTAGAATTATTGTTTAATTGACATGCAAAGATTAATGACCAAGACGCCATCTTGAGTGGTTAGCTGTAGCATTTACTCTATCCACCTGCACATAATGCAGCTTCTAAAAACTGAATTGATTAAAACATAAGTATTAATGCTAATTGGGAGCGCAAGGAAAAAAGGTGCGTCTCCTTGAAGTCAAAGTATCTGAGGCCGAGGTTGGCAGTCTAGGGAGTATTACCCACTTTGGTGAAACTTGTCATTTTAAAACTAACGAACTATAATACAAAAGTTGAACTTCAGGGTGTCTTAATATTAAAATATTTGGTACACATGAAGGACATTTAGGTTAAGTTGAGGCTCGGACACATTAGTATTTTGTATATTTTCCCTGATGAAACTTGTTTATTTTTTACTACTTTGCAGCTGATGATGCATTTGGGTATTTTTTATTTATTTATTTATCATTATTTTTTTTTTATACAACCATTCATCCAGTTTTCTTGCCAACTAACGAACTATAATATAAACGTTGAACCTGAGGGGCATTTTGGTTAAGTTGAGGCTCGGACACATTATATTTTGTATCCGAGGTTGAGGAGTTCAAAGGTGTTGTGAACTATATAAGGATACCAGGTTGCCTTCATTTTCCCTGATGAAACTTGTTTATTTTTTACTACTTTGCAGCTGATGATGCATTTGGGTATTTTTTTATTATTTTTTGATACAACCATGCATCCAGTTTTCTTGCCATTCATTTCCAGTCCCCTCTTCTCGGTTCAAAAACATTGTTCAAATATAAAAAAAATCCAAACACAATCTGATATATAAGTTTTATTGCATTATAAGCAAATAAATTCGATATATTCAAATAAAAGTACATGCAGGAATATAAAGGTTATGTCCGAATCCCTGATGATTATACGGGCACGATGGAGTTGATTGACTTCTGGGACGGGCTGGTTACTTATACAAGTTTTAAGTTTACATTGATGGGTAACTACTTTTTCCTGTTTTTTTTCCTCCGGTAGAAAGACGCACTAAACGCTAAGACGAGGAGGTAATACGACTTTACATTGACTTGAAATGAAAAAATGATATGTTTGATTTATGCAAGCCATGTAAGGAGTTTACCGAAAGGAAACTGTGGTTCCAATGGGAAGGCACTTCTTTATTGGCGGTTTTAAAGCAATAAGACCCGCTTTGTCAAAACAACCTGTATGTTCCATCATTTATGATAAATCAAACGAGGGTATAAGCTAGAAATATTGTTTGATTGACATGCAAAGATTAATGACCAAGACGCCATCTTGAGTGGCTAGCTGTAGCATTTACTCTATCCACCTGTACATAATGCAGCTTGTAAAAACTGAATTGATTAAAACATAATTATATGAGTAGCCATCTTCCCATCAGTATTAATGCTAATTGGGAGCGACAGGAAAGAGGAGGTGTCTCCTTGAAGTCAAAGTATCTGAGGCTGAGGTTTGCGATCTAGGGAGTATTACCCACTTTGGCCAAACTTGTCATTTTAAAACTAACGAACTATAATTTAAACGCTGAACTTCAGGGTGTCTTAACATCAAAATATTTGGGACACATGAGGAACATTTTGGTTAAGTTGAGACTCGGACACATTAGTATTTTGTATCCGAGGTTGAGGAGTTCAAAGGTGTTGTGGACTATTTTTTGAATACCGGGTTGCCTTTATTTTCCCTGATGGAACTTGTTTTTTAAAATTATTTTTTTTACTCCTTTGCAGTTGATGTTGATTTCTGTTTATTTTTATTTTTATATAACCATGCATTAGGTTCCATCCCCTCTTCTCAGTTCAAAGTCATGGTTCAAAAGTAAAAACTATCTGACCTATATTTTTTATTGCATAATAAGCAAATAAATTCGATATACTCAAATAAAAGTACTTGCAGGCATATAAAGGCAATGTCCGAATTCCAGAGTCATCATCGTGAGNTAAAACTAACGAACTATAACATAAACGTTGAACTTCAGGGTGTCTTAACATCAAAAGGTTTGGGACACATGAGGGCCATTTTGGTTAAGTTGAGGCTCGGACACATTAGTATTTTGTATCGAGGTTGAGGAGTTCAAAGGTGTTGTGAACTCAACATTGGGCAAAAAGGTTGTCCCACCCCCATTTCCATGTACTTTTATTTACAAATGATCACCTCACAGCTGTAAATTGTTAGATATAGTGCTTTTTATTACAAATTCCGTGTATAACATGATTAATGGTTAAAAAAATACAAAATAGTGGTGAAAATATACACACATATACCCCTTAGTAAAATTTATAACAGGAACCCCCTCAAATCCACCGTTTCACTTTGACTTCTACAGATGTAAAGAAACGTCTATTAAATTGAAAAGAAGCCATCAAATGTCACCAAATCCACACACAATTAGCATTAGGGTATGCTCGTTAAAGGTCACGTGCCTAACAGCGTGTGCGTCTGCCGCGCACTGCAATTATCTTCTGTAGACGGCACGACAAGCCTTCAACACGGGTAACAATTCTGTTATGTGGGATATTGCATAAAAATGATTTATGCAACCCATGTAAGGAGTTTACCGAAAGAAAACTGTGGTTCCAATGGGAAGGTACTTCTTTATTGGCGGTTTTAAAGCAATAAGACCCGCTTTGTCAAAACAACCTGTATGTTCCATCATTTATGATAAATCAAACGAGGGTATAAACTAGACTTATTGTTTGATTGACATGCAAAGATTAATGACCAAGACGCCATCTTGAGTGGTTAGCTTTAGCATTTACTCTATCCACCTGTACATAATGCAGCTTGTAAAAACTGAATTGATTAAAACATAATTATATGAGTAGTCATCTTCCCATCTGTATTTTAATATTAACATTAAAATGTTAATTGGGAGCGCAAGGAAAGAGGAGGTGTCTCCTTGAAGTCAAAGTATCTGAGGCTAAGGTTGACGGTCTTATAGGGAGTACTACCCATGTTAGCTAAACTTGTCATTTTAAAACTAACGAACTATAATATAAACGCTGAACTTCAAGGTGTCTTAATATCAAAAGGTTTGGGACACATGAGGGCCATTTTGGTTAAGTTGAGGCTCGGACACATAAGCATTTTGTTTCCGAGGTTGAGGAGTTCAAAGGTGTTGTGGACTATTTTTAGAATACCGGGTTGTTTTGTAAAATTATTCTTTTTACTCCTTTGCACTTGATGTTTATTTCTGTTTATTTTTATTTTTATATAACCATGCATTAGGTTCCACCCCCTCTTCTCAGTTAAAAGTCATGGTTCAAAAGTAAAAACTATCTGACATATATTTTTATTGCATAATAAGCAAATAAATTCGATATACTCAAATAAAAGTACTTGCATGCATATAAAGGCAATGTCCGGATTCCAGAGTCATCATCGTGAGCTAAAACTAAAGAAA
>NW_019773737.1:631015-665582 GCF_001039355.2 Lingula anatina
AAAACACTGTACAGAATCACACTGTGGGGTTTTCAACATTTTTGTACCAGCCTACTAGCGCCCCCTGTGGCTAGAGAGTACCAAACACACCGTTTGTGAAGGCTTGGTAGTATGACAGGCAAGGGCAGGGGCGGATCCAGAGATATTTTCTGGCAGTCTTCCAAATTATCTTTGTTGAATCATCCTCCATTTTTGACCGTCTTCAGATAGTCCGCGGATGCGAAACTGACCCCTCCCCTGTCCCCCTTGGCGTGGGGCCCAGGGCCTGCTAAAAGGCCCCGAAAAATGTTGGTATTTCAAACTATTTGGTACTGTTTAGAAGCATGATTCAGCTTGTCAACATTCTAATTTCAAGAGGGGACCATTGGTGTGATTTTTTTTTAAGAAATCGAAGGGGGGTCAGGACCCCATTGACCCCCACCCACCCGCTCTAAATCCGCCACTGCGTGTGATATCTAGACTACGTTTGACCCCACTGCGCATTGACTAATGGAACTAAATTCTCAAAACAACGATTTTTCAAATGGACTCATTGTTATTTCTTCCAAAGCAAAACAATAAAACACGTCTGGCTGATTTCCTCCAGAAGGCATGTGTTATAGAGTTAGACAAATATTCTTTGCTCCTGCATCACACAGCGATCGACTTTCATCCTTTTTAAAGGTCAAACTTTATTATCTACCCTGGCAACCCACGTAGCGTTAGATCAATAAATAGAATTCAAATAAAATTACTGATCAATAAAAATAAGAATATCAATAGATATTTAAATAATCAAGATAAAATAGATTTATTTTAATCAGTCAACGTTGACACTTGTATACCGTTCTGTAAGTTTTATTTCGTCTTGGCATCTGCACAGGTTTCTTCACTAATGTAGGCGTTTTGAGGTTGGAAGAGTCTAAAAGAAACATATTTTGTTTTTTCTTTTACGGATACTGTTAGCTTTTGCCAAAGCTCCTCATTAACTGCCTCACATACATTCGTTTGGATAATAGATAAATCTTCAGTGGTCAGTGACTAAATTAATTAACATTTACACGTACATGTATGTTATCTTACGAGTGAGGTCATAATTGCGACTTTGTGGTAAAATATTGAAAGATTGTTTTCTCAAATTTCTCCTTTACCTGAGAACCTACGAACACCGTTTCAACACCAATTTAATGACACCATTCTGCCAGCGATTTGTCTTGAAAGACTTTGTTCAGATTTTATTGATGATTAAGCAAAATAATGCCTTTGTTCAACGATAATGTGTTATTAGGGATGAAGTTACGCCCCATACCGATTGCTATCTCACCTCTAAATAAAAACATGTTTTATTGACGATTAAAGCTTTGAGTTGCCTATGCTTATACATTGCAACGGTAAATATACACACCGATATTTTACATTTTGGATGTTATTTTGTTGTTTTATATCAGCACAAAGATAAATGCATTATTGAATAATAAGATGCAGGAAGAAACTATATTTCCGTATCTGGATGATAAAAAGACTTGGAATACCCTGTGGTTAAAATAATGGCGGAAATTCAAACAATCCAACCGCATTCAAATAAATAAATAAATAAAGCCATACAATACTGACCTCGATCGCTTGCATATCGAGGCGTTGGACGGCGGAATCCGACTTTTCAAAGAGGTCCATCTTTTTAACCTCTGGTGGAGCGACATCTGGCGGTAGTGATCGGTTGAAATCATTCTCTGTGTCGATCTCTCTTTCCTGAAATGTTTCAAAGTTTTATTGCGAGTTAAGAAACACAAGGTTTGCTCATTTATATAAAATCAAAATCCCGAGACAAAATGTCGTGCTGTGAGATTGGCCTCGGAAATGTGGTTTCTGCAGATACTGATTAAAATTGTTGATAAAAAGCACTAATTGACGAGTAGGGGGAGTTCAGTCAATTAATACTTTTGTTTACTGAACCGGCCTGGTCGAAAGGTAAAAAAAATAATGATCATAATAAAAATAAATAAATGAATTGAAATAAAATAATAAACGAATGAAAATTAAAGACATTATTAGGCTACACTTTTACCAGATAAAGTCATAATGAATAAAATAAGAACTGCAAGTTAGTAATAGTTAAAATAAGTGACTAGGTCTATATCTATTTTAGACGTCATCAATTTTAGATACATGAGCATAAACACCTTGTGAAAATAAACAAATACACAAAACGATGCGCCCACGACTTGACTTTCACCACTATCACAATTAAGTCATCTGCTTCTATTGCAACAGCTGTATTCAGTTTGATAGCACTAGCACACTCACTTCGGGGATGTTCAAACTATTGAGGCGGAAACTATCCGAGATGACACAAAGTCTCGCGACTGAACGTAAAACCAAGCGAATTCCGCTGTATTTAGAGTAGGTTTGGGAGCTTTATTCATCTTATTATGTTCATTTTATCCATGTAATGTCTACTGAACATTTTATATGGATTTTAGAATATACATTAATATTATTATTATTATTATTATTATTTAAGTCTCACCTTCTCAGCTATTAGTGACAGCATCTCTTTGCGGTGTTTCTCTACCAGTTTGACAAGCTCCTCTTGCTCTTGTTGTTCTAGAGATCGTATCAGCTCCTGCATTCTCTCGTCAAGACGACTTTGGTATTCGTCATCAATGTGCTTACTTTTCTCCAGCAAGCTGGTCGCACTTGTATCTCCTTCAGAAGCTTCGTCATCCAGATTCAGGTCCTCGGTGATGACGTCATCGTCATCATCATCATCGGCCCCTGCGTCGTCTGCTTTGCTTTTGGGGGCGCCTTTCCAAACTAATTGAGTCCCATTGATAATTCGGCTAGGACTCTTCATCCCTAACCTGTCGAAGAGAGCGACGAGTTCTTTGACAGAGGTTTCTTTTTCTGCCATAATCTCTTCTACCAGCTTCCTCATACGCTCTTCCTTTTGCAAGTGGAATTTCTTTCCTTTTGCAAGTGGAATTTCTTAAAGAGAGAGTCTTCTTCTTCCTTTTGTTTTCTCTCCAGTTCGCGCTGGGCTTCAAATATGCCATGGTCTTCGAAGTCCTTTGAACAAAAGAATAAAATAAATAAAAAATAACTAAAATAAAAAAGAAAAATGATAATAATAAATAAATAAATAAATAAAATAATTAAATAAAGCGAAATGATGTATTTCAATATGATAGAAATAGGCCCTGTAGCCCAAATGGCGCCTGGCCCTTTATGAAGAAAAAAAAAATACCAAGTATAAAATTATTTCAATTCGTGTGAAAATTTAAGTTCAATTTTTTTTTTTTTTTTTTTGCCATGGTCTTCGAAGTCCTTTTTTTAAAAAAATGATAAAAATACAAATAAAATAAGCAGATTTATTTATTTCAATATGATAGAAATATAGCCCTTTATTAAAAAAAATGCCAAGTAAAACAATAACAATTTTTGTGAAAATTTAAGTTCAACATTTTTAAAGCTCAAAGTAAAGTAATGTTTTCTCTTCCAATCTATATCTTACAAAGACAATATGAACTTCCAAACAAATAAATCGTGTAAATTTCTTCAAGACTAAAGCAAGTGTCACAAAAAAACAGTCCATGTGGTGATGATGCTCTCACATATATTTATTATTGACTTTTCACCTTATAAGTTTTGAGGGTGGGGTATCTTGTCATCGTCTTGCGTCCACTAGGGGTGAGTAAGGTGGCACTTTCTGCGTTGCTGTCGTCATTCTGTTCGTGAGCAGTCGTCGCTGGCGCTGCTGGATCCGTGCTCTGTGCTTCATACATAGAGGCTCGCACCTCCAGATAGATATANGTACAAAACAGACCGAGTCACCTTTTTCAGTAAAACCTCATTCCTAAAAGCTGATTCAAGGCCACCAGACAGTCAATTATGCCATGTATTTAACAGTGCCAACAAAGATACTTTAGTGTCCCTCTCCAACTTTATAATCAAATCATTTAAGAAAAGAAGTGAAGTGGTTGCTCTGCTTGGTAACTCTTAGCATATCCCTTAAAATGTCAGTGTATGGTCCCACTGTTGTGAGAAGTGACTCGGCAGTGGGACTGAACATGGCACAATATTTATATCTGTGTAACTTATTTACTTATATGTCTTATGTAATTGTCATTAATCGTAATTATCAATGTCATCAAACAGCCATGTAAACAGCTATGTAACGGTGGTTTTAAGTTCTTTAAAAACATATTCTTTTTGTGTAACATGTTTATAGTATGTTTATGGTAAATTTATAATCACACCAAGGTTTATCTCAATGCTTAGATAGAATATGTTATGAGTAATTTTACTAGTACTTACCTTCATTATATAAAGATGGTAATACACTAACTGTATTGTATCATCATTTGTATATCATATTGTACAAGGTCATGACAATCTATGTACCAGTACAGAAATAAATTGAATTGAATTGAATTGAATATATAAGAATTCAGTAAAAAGGCGATGGGGCTAATTTCTTAAGTTAAAAATGTAGCGTTTTGACATGGAAGTGCAAAACCTACAGGTAGTAAGATGAATACTTGTTTTAAAGATATTCACCAAAATTTTCACCACCAAACTTTCAAATAATAACAAAATGTACATGTCTGTGCAAACTATGTGGAAAACAATGGTATGGTGACTGAATATAAAATAGGTCTTTTTCTTCATGGGAGTCCAAATCTCATGAGTATAAAAATGAAGATTTTCATGATTTCTTTTTCATTATTTCACTCACTATTTTATCATCAAACTTTTAATATTTCCAATATAGTTTTCATAAAGTGTACTAAAAGGAAAGGTGTTCAAATGATCATCAAATATTAAATAGATAGCTTTTTCATAGGGAGTTATTGGATGATAAAATGCACGTTTTTTTTTTTTTTGTTTTTTCACCCAATATTTTACCATCAAACTTTCAAATATATCCAATAAAATCTTCATAAAGTAAAAGTTAAGGAAAGGTGTTGAAATTATCATCAAATATTTAATAGATAGCTTTTTCATAGGGGAGTTATTGGGTGATAAAATGCACATTTTTAATTTGCTATTTTTCTTGTTTATTTAGTTTTTTCACCCAATAGTTTACCATCAAACTCTCAAATATTTCCAACATAATCAAGTTAATTTAAAGGAAAGATGTAGAAATGATCATTCAATATCATATATAAATAGCTTTTTCATAGGGGAGACAATGGGCGGTTAAGTGCACATTTTTAATTTTCTTATTTTTTCATGAAAATATTCACCTGCAAACTCAAAAAAGTGCCAGTGTATCCTCCATTTTACATACTACAAGATCACAGTCATATACTCAAATAACATAAGATTTATGAAGTTTTGTGGAGGGGGAGTCAAATTTTCATGGGGGGAGTCAGAATTTCATTATGAAAATCTGACTGGGGGAGTCAGATTTTCATGGGAGTCAGATTTTCATGTTACACCGGCCCTATACGTGACAAAGTAGAAAGTTTGCAATTGATCGAGCGCTTGTAACGAAGCCTCCCTGGCTGCGTGGTAACTACGCTGACCGAGATACAACAAAACTATCCTTCGTGGGTTCGAATTCCACAACGTCCACAGTTACTTTTTGCTAATAGAAATCATTTCAAATTTTTTGTTTGATTACTATAAGAGGAATCACGTGACCACGGAGGGTGGGAGGGGCACTCGCGGCGCAAACGGTAGAGTGCATGGCTGCTAAAACATCTAAACCCATCATCTACCATGGTAACGGGTGTCACGAGGGCAGTCACGAGTTCGAGTCCCAGATGAGGCGTGTCCACCTACACACACAGCTACGAGCTGGCTCCGGGATCGGGNCAACTAATATCATATATAAATAGCTTTTTCATAGGGGAGACAATGGGCGGTTAAGTGCACATTTTTAATTTTCTTATTTTTTCATGAAAATAATCACCTGCAAACCCAAAAAAGTGCCAATGTATCCTCCATTTTACATACTACAAGATCACAGTCATATACTCAAATAACATAAGATTTATGAAGTTTTGTGGAGGGGGAGTCAAATTTTCATGGGGGGAGTCAGAATTTCATTATGAAAATCTGACTGGGGGAGTCAGATTTTCATGGGAGTCAGATTTTCATGTTACACCGGCCCTATACGTGACAAAGTAGAAAGTTGGCAACTGATCGAGCGCTTGTAACGAAGCCCCCCTGGCTGCGTGGTAACTACGCTGACCGAGATACAACAACACAATCCTTCGTGGGTTCGAATTCCACAACGTCCACAGTTACTTTTTTGCTAATAGAAATCATTTCAAATTTTTTGTTTGATTACTATAAGATGAATCACGTGACCACGGAGGGTGGGAGGGGCACTCGCGGCGCAAACGGTAGAGTGCATGGCTGCTAAAACATCTAAACCCATCATCTACCATGGTAACGGGTGTCACGAGGGCAGTCACGAGTTCGAGTCCCAGATGAGGCGTGTCCACCTACACACAGCTGCGAGCTGGCCCCGGGATCGGGAAGGCGCGAAAACGAATGCAGGCCCTCCTGAGTCCGGACAAATTACCTTTTGCTTAAAAAATCCGGTATAGTTTAGCAGAACTGATCGATTGGACAACGATCTATTGCTGGTGGTTACCATAAAGTCAACGCCAACAATTTTCTTTAATGATGCTTAAGACACGAAAACGAATGCAGGCCCCCCTGGGTCCGGTCCCAGATGAGGCATGTCACCTGCCCACACCTACGAGCTGGCCCCGGGATCGGAAAGGCGTGAAAACGAATGCAGGCCCTCCTGTGTCTATGCAAATAACCTTTTGCATAAAAAATCCGGTATATTTAGCAGAACTGATCGATTGGACAACGATCTATTGCTGGTGGTTACCATAAAGTCAACGTCAACAATTTTCTTTAATGATGCTTAGGCGGGGATGGGCGCTGATCTCTATCCTTTTTCAGCTACACAACAGATCAAACTTGAACTGATCCTATAGATTAATCGGCAAGACACCTTGCATGTCATGCTGCCCTTCATCTGAGATTGCCGTCTTCTCGGTGGGGGTATAAAGAAGATGTTTTTTTTATTTATTTCAAAACTCATGACGCCGCTATTACTTTTCCCAATCCTGCATTTTGTTTTTATACCCTCCCTTCCTTTCTGGTCAGCTTATCAAGACTGTTCATATGGTCATACATTACCCGGGGCAACTCCACAGTGGACATTGGAAATGGCAAAGACTACTCAGAAATAAAACGGCAAAGTGAGAAACGCTTTGGCACTCGTCGTGCTCTATAACGTCAAGGGGGAGGTCAAACGTTGTCTCATTGTAAACCAATATAAAAATAAAAGCATCTGAAGTCATCTGATTAGGATCGTTCCTGGAAGTATTCTCAATAAAAGACACCAAACTTGNCGAAAACGAATGCAGGCCCTCCTGGGTCTATGCAAATAACCTTTTGCATAAAAAATCCAGTATATTTAGCAGAACTGATCGATTGGACAACGATCTATTGCTGGTGGTTACCATAAAGTCAACGTCAACAATTTTCTTTAATGATGCTTAGGCGGGGAGGGGCGCTGATCTCTATCCTTTTTCAGCTACACAACAGATCAAACTTGAACTGAATCTATAGATTAATCGGCAAGACACCTTGCATGTCATGCTGCCCTTCATCTGAGATTGCCGTCTTCTCTGTGGGGTATAAAGAAGATGTTTTTTTTTTATTTATTTATTTATTTCAAAACTCATGACGCCGCTATTACTTTACCCAATCCTGCATTTTGTTTTTTATACCCTCCCTTCCTTTCTGGTCTGCTTATCAAGACTGTTCGTATGGTCATACATTACCCGGGGCAACTCCACAGTGGACATTGGAAATGGCAAAGACTAATCAGAAATAAAAACGGCAAAGTGAGAAACGTTTTGGCACTCGTCGTGCTCTATAACGTCAAGGGTGAGGTCAAACGCAGTCTCAATGTAAACCAATATGAAAATAAAAGCATCTGAAGTCATCTGATTAGGATCGTTCCTGGAAGTCTNCAGCTCAAAACAAAGACACAGTGCAAAAAAATCTATCTAGGAACGATATCCGTATCCACTTCTCAAACAAGGCCTTGTCAACATCTTGAACTTCAACTTCCAAAAATAAGACAATGTTCGGGGACTGGCGTTGTGCAGGAAGAATTACAGTTGTACGGCTCAAGTGCAACCGATCGTAATTGCAGACATACATGTGCATCCAAACTAGCCCGGCCATATACGTGACAAAGTAGAAAGTTTGCATTTGATCTAGTGCTTGTAACGAAGTTTCTCTGGCTGCGTGGTAACTACGCTGACCGAGATACAACAAAACTATCCTTCGTGGGTTCGAATTCCATAACGTCCACAGTTACTTTTGCTATTAGAAATCATTTCAAATTTTTTGTTTGATTACTATAAGAGGAATCACGTGACCACGGAGGGTGGGAGTTTCACTCATGGCGCAATCGGTAGAGTGCATGGCTGCTAAAACATCTAAACCAATCATCTACCATGGTAACGGGTGTCACGAGGGCAGTCACGAGTTCGAGTCCCAGATGAGGCGTGTCCATCTACACACAGCTACGAGCTGGCTCCGGGATCGTGAAGGCACGAAAACGAATGCAGGCTCCCCTGGGTCCGGTCCCAGATGAGGCATGTCACCTGCCCACACCTACGAGCTGGACCCGGGATCGGGAAGGCGCGAAAACGAATGCAGGCCCTCCTGGGTCCGGGCAAATTAACTTTTGCATAAACAATCCGGTATAGTTTAGCAGAACTGATCGATTGGACAACGATCTATTGTTGGTGGTTACCATAAAGTCAACGTCAACAATTTTCTTTAATGATGCTTAGGCGGGGATGGGCACTGATCTCTATCCTTTACCAGCTACACAACAGATCAAACGTGAACTGAATCTATAGATTAATCGGCAAGACACCTTGCATGTCATGCTGCCCTTCATCTGAGATTGCTGTCTTTTCGGTGGGATTATCAAAAAGATATGTTTTTTCTTTTTTTATTTCAAAACTCACGTCGCCGCTATTACTTTTCCCAGTCGTGCATTTTGTTTTCTCTACCCTACCCTCCTCTCTTGTCTCCTTATCAAGACTCTTCGTATTGTCATACTTTACCCGGGGCAACTCCACAGTGGACATTGGAATTGGCAAAGAGTACTCAAACTAAAACCGCCAAGGTGTGAACCGCTTTGGCATTCATCGTGCTGTATATAACGTCACGAAAAAGAGATATAATCCAACAATTTGCCAAAAAAAGTGACATTTTGGGTTCTGAGAAAAAATAGCCTCTATTTTTAAATGTTCCATTTAATAATGCAACAGTATGGTAGACAAGGTAGTGGGTTGATATATACTAACACAATATAAAGTGCACGCTGTTAAAGTCACATTTCTCTTATGCCACATCTGTGGCTATCACACTTAAAGGGTGGAGGACTGGACTTTACATGATATGATAAACATAAACGATGCCCTTGTATCCGCAAAAATAGTCATCCGCTCTCGTTATCTCTACTTTCTTCCACAGTCCGTTGTCTTCGTGGATCTTCAGCCAGTCGTCCCAGCTCTTGCCGTCATATCCACATTCTGGGATGTGTATCTCTCTCGTTGCTATGACAACATACCCGCCTGTAAAGATAATCCATTCAGCACAATTTACAACAGCTAGCTACAGGTAATGCATGAATCATAAGTATTAGTTGATTTTTGATTTAACATTGTGAAGGATACGAATAGCATATCGTCTTTTATATTTAAAATCAATATCAGTGTGGTGTGAGTATTTTAAAATGCTAACAGTTCGTCAATCACGATATATTTTCTCTAACCCAAACAGATAGCGCATGTGTGTGTGTGTGTGTGTGTGTGTGTGTGTGTNCAGCTCAAAGCAAAGACACAGTGCAAAAAAAATCTATATCGGAACGATATCCGTGTCCGCTTCTCAAACAAGGCCTTGTGAACATCTTGAACTACAACTTCCAAAAATAAGACAATGTTCGGGGACTGGCGTTGTGCAGGAAGAATTACAGTTGTACGGCTCAAGTGCAACCGATCGTAATTGCAGACATACATGTGCATCCAAACTAGCCCGACCCTATACGTGACAAAGTAGAAAGTTTGCATTTGATCTAACGGTTTTAACGAAGTCTCCCTGGCTGCGTGGTAACTACGCTGACCGAGATACACCAAAACTATCCCTGTGGGTTCGAATTCCACAACCTCCACAGTTACTTTTGCTAATAGAAATAATTTCAAAATTTTTGTTTGATTACTATAAGATGAATCACGTGACCAGGGAGGGTGGGAGGGGCACTCGCGGCGCAATCGGTAGAGTGCATGGCTGCTAAAACATCTAAACCCATCATCTACCATGGTAACGGGTGTCACGAGGGCAGTCACGAGTTCGAGTCCCAGATGAGGCATGTCACCTGCCCACACCTACGAGCTGGCCCCGGGATCGGGAAGGCGCGAAAACGAATGCAGGCCCTCCTGGGTCCGGGCAAATGACCTTTTGCATAAAAAATCCGGTATAGTTTAGCAGAACTGATCGATTGGACAACGATCTATTGCTGGTGGTTACCATAAAGTCAACGTCAACAAATTTCTTTAATGATGTTTAGGCGGGGATGGGCACTGATCTCTATTCTTTACCAGCTACACAACAGATCAAACTTGAACTGAATCTATAGATTAATCGGCAAGACACCTTGCATGTCATGCTGCCCTTCATCTGAGATTGCTGTCCTTTCGGTGGGATTATCAAGAAGATATGTTTTGAGGCTACTAAAAACTAAAACCGTCGTGCTATATATAACGTCACGAAAAAGAGATATAATCCAACAATTTGCCAAAAAAAATGATATTTTGGGTTTTGATAAAAAATAGCCTTTATTTTTAAATGTCCCATATTATAATGCAACAGTATGATTGACAAGGTAGCGGGTTGATAGATACTGACAAACAAGTTAAAGCAATAATAACTCTTCCTTTGAGATTCAAAATTCCGCATGAAAAACATTGTAAACAACGCATGGAAATATATTCTATTGTATTTTACCACTAAAACGGCCGTTATTGTAGTAAAACTAAAATCTGTGCTTGTCAATAGGGCTTGATGCTTTTCTTCCCGGTCATCAAGGCATTCGTTGCTAATGACGTAATGGTGTCAGGCGGATTCTCGCGTTCATTCGAGACCAAAATAACATATAGCGCCAAACGCATTAATGCAGACGCAGACGTAAGTTGCGAGTTTTTGTACAGTGCGTCGGATAACGAAAAGCCCAGAATGACACACATTGTGGATATTAATGTATTTTTAACAAAAAGACGAATATATCTCATGTATCTTATATAGTGTTGTTGTTGTCTGCTTTTCCCGCGGTTTTAAGTAGGTCAACAGTGACTATGCGATGTCAGAGAGAGCTCCGTCAGTTAAAATCTCTTAAGAGATTTTAACAAAAAACCGTACGTTTAGGAAAAAAACCCTGGATTAACTTTGAATGCAGGAATGGGGTCGCTGACCATTGGTAAGTACGGGAAAATTGTCGTTTACTCCAGGAAAATCCAATTTTTGGCCAAAATGAAGAGTTATTATGACTTTAAAGTGCACGTTGTTGTAATCACATTTCTCATATGCCACATCTGCGGATATCACTCTTAAATGGTGGAGGACTGGACTTTACATGATATGGTAAACATAAACGATGCCCTTGTATCCGCAAAAATAGTCATCTGCTCTCGTTATCTCTACTTTCTTCCACAGCCCATTGTCTTCGTGAATCTTCAGCCAGTCGTCCCAGCTCTTTCCGTCATACCCACATTCTGGGATGTGTATCTCTCTCGTTGCTATGACAACATAACCGCCTGTAAAGATAATCCATTCAGCACAATTTACAACAGTTAGCTACAGGTAATGCATGAATCATAAGTATTAGTTGATATTTGTTTTAACATTGTTAAGGATACGAATGAAATGTCGTCTTTTATATTTAAAACCACGCAGTATCAGTGTGGTGTGAGTATTAATGGTAACAGTTCGTCAATCACAATATTTTTTTCTCCAGCTCAAACAGATAGCGTGTGTGTGTATATATAAAATTTAAACACCAGTCCTCAAACCTACATAGAAGCACGAATATACACATAAACACACATGAATCTACAAAAACACACCAGATTTTGTTATCCTGATAAGTTCCGGAAGGCAACCTGCATTGGCATTGCCCGCCGCCATGGTACCAACACACACTACGCAGTCGTAATGTCCTAGGAAATTTCAAAGTTGTAATTAAATTATAATGGAAACAGACTAGTTTCTCATTGGAATATTTTTGTGAAAGGCAACTCACCACCCCGATGAATAACAAACCATTCAAGAGCATACCGCTCGTTTATTACCAGTTACGATACTTACTGATATAATAAATAATAGATAATAAATTTATTTTAAGTCTAAAATTCATTTAAAATGTTCAGTAGACTTTACATAAAATATCATAAATAATACTACATAAAATATCATAAATAAAATCTAGGTAAAACAACCATTATTCCGTACAATTAAATGCAATTAATACAAGATTTATAAAACCAATTAAGAGTTACTCAAAATATTTCTGAAAAAGGTATGTTTTGAGTTCTTTTTTAAAATGTTTGGTAGACTGAATTGCTCGGATTTCCAGCGGTAATAGATTCCATTCCTTTGGATCTGCAGATTTAAAAGGTATATCACCGTGGGTTGAGTAGCAATTGGTCTACAGACCGCAGATTTCGCATTGGAACATAGTGACTGACTAATTCATTGATGTAGATTGGTGCCAATCCATAAAAAGCATCGTAAGTAAAAACTAAAAATTTGAATAAAATTCTGGATTGTAGAGGTAGCCAATGTAAACTTTTTAAAACTGGGGAGATGTGTATACTTGTGGATGTCCGAGTTAATAAATTGGCCGAAATATTTTGAATGCGCTGCAGTCTAGCAATTTGTTTCTTTGGAAAACCGTATAAAATGGAGTTGCAGTAATCTAATCGAGATGTAACTAAACAGTTTATAACTGTGGCTGCAGCAGAGTCAGACAACTGATTGCGAATTGCACTTTTAAGTAAAAGTTAAAAGTTCCTAATGTTAAAAACCGCTGACCTGCATACACTGGCAATATGTTTGTTCATACAAAGTGATCCATCTAAAAAGATCACTTTTAATCCTAAGTAGAGCTGACTCAGTACTGTGTCTGACCTTGTATGCAGATTGAATTGGCTCTATAAGATTGTTTTTTTCTAAGTGTGCAACCAGTCTGGCAGCAATGACCCTTTCAACCGTTTTTGATAGAAACGAGAGGTTGTAATTTCCAAGTGTATCAGGGTCAAGAGATGGCTTTTTTAATAAAGGTTGAACCACGGCTTTCTTGAGTTGGTCAGGGAAAGAACCAGAAGTGAAACTAGCGTTGATGATGCGAGTTATCAGGTTGATGACAGCTGGGAGTATCTGAGCCATAAGCACTGTCGAAATCGGATCAAGCATAAAAGACGTCTTCTTGGACTTGGTAATTATCTTTGTGACTTCATCTGTAGATGCTTCTTGGAAAGATGAAAGGGTTGAAATGGGCTTCGGCAACAGAGCAGATAGTTGAACGATTGCATTTTGGACCCCTTCTTCTTATATACTAATCTTTCAATGTTTACATATCGCAATTTAACTTTAAGAACCCTCAATAATATAAAAATATAACCGATATGAAATACTTTTTAAGTATATTATGGTA
Source organism: Lingula anatina (assembly GCF_001039355.2). Next base: position 644,763 of record NW_019773737.1, read on the forward strand.
TCTATCGATTCCAGTATGTGTTACAAACAAAAAGTCGCCGTATATATAAAGGCGGTCCAGGGCGAAGGCTATAGCTTTGTCTATATGGATTTCAATATCGTGCAAAGACAAAAGAACGCCAATACGTGACCCGTTCAAACGAACGAGCACAGTTAATTTAGCTGAAGACCTCTCTATTGCTACCCATATTCAAATAACGTTATATTTCCTTTCCATTCTATGTCAAAATAAATAAAACACATTTTGAATCACCTGAATCAATATCCAGTCTGTTTGGTCCTAACAAATCACAAATAGTCCTTTTGTAATACCCTTTTTGATTGGCTGTATCTAACATCGCCTGGCAACCGTCAAGAGCCTCCAGGTTTGTGAAACCGTGTTTTTGAAGCTGTAAATCAAAATTCCACACGCTTAAAATTTGCAAATTTTTGGCCGTAAATTGTGTAAACCGATCATCAATGTAACCAGTATGTTTCTTTCAAGTGAATAAAATGGGATATGTCCAATTATAGCTTTCGTGATTTACCAAGGCTTATTAAAATTTAATAAATCCACTGTACCAAAAGAAATAAAACGGGAAACACAGCTTTAAAAATTAAAGCACGGCGCATTTGTATGTACCACACAAATGCTGCACATTTTATTGATCTGAAATACTAATATAAGTATGTAAAAGAGCTATTTCAAGAGGGTGATTTTAAGTTTCCAATTATTAGTGCCATAAATCTGGGGAAATGGTTCAATACACAATCAAACCGCCAAATTCCTCTCCATAGATGTCATCACATGATAGGAAGGAAAGACATCGCATGGATAACAAAATATTTAATCAAAGAGGCAGTTTGCATAACAAATATGGCATGATGACTTTCTTCTATCAAACAGCAAACATTTTGTTTATCTCAAAACTATTCAGACTTTAAGTTATTGTCACAACCACATATCTCACGCAGCGCTATATATCAACAGTGAAAGTCAACATGACTGTAGGATGGTTCTTAAAAAGATCATCATTGAGAGATAAAATAAGAACGAGAGTCTTTCGCTGGTTGAATAAAACACTTACTAAGGCTTCTGGGGAGCTGCGGTCTTTATCCTGTACTTACAAACTCGGACGGATTAAGATGTGTGTATACATCTAGAGAGAGAGATCTTACACGTACCTCTTTCCCAGACACCCCGGTGCCTGCACCAGCGTCCAATATCAAAACATCTTTGTTGTCGCCAAATAACAGGTCGACTGTCCGGGCAACCATACCTGGTCCCTTGGACGGGAAGTCCTGTAAAATAAACCATTTTGATGATTTTTTTTCTTTCGTTAGTTTAAGTTGTGTCATTGTATCATTCCGCGTCAATGCGGGAGTGTCTATCCTGTTTTATTACTGCACCTTAATATCCTTTACTTTATTATTGGGTATAATTGTAATAATTACCTCTTGGTCTTTATCATACAAAGGCGCCCACTGACGATAGAGTTCCAAGGTCTCTTCTACGCTGTTGGTCGCCGTATTTGCACGATTGGCCTTGGCCAATACTTCTTCCCTATTTGCGGCTGCCATCTTGCAAAACGCTGAAATGGACATATCACGAATTGCTGGATATTAATGATACACCTCGGCAGTGAAGGTCACAGAGTGACACTATATAAAATGTGATTAATGTAGATCAAGGTACAGTAAGATCCAATTGCTTCATTTCCAAAAACGATTAATCTCATCAAATATTACCTACTGATCTGGCTTTACATTTCCGCAGGCTACAGTGTATGTAGGGCCTATAAACGACATGTTCCAAAATCCTTTAAATTTCTATCAACATAAAGTAAACAATAAAACAACTACTTCGCGAAATCTTTCAACATTGCCGGTGTTCTCGTTGCTCTACACACACTGGACAAAAGAAGTGNGTTTCAAACCTTAACAGAAGCATGAATATACAGATAAACACGCATAAATTTACAAAAAAACCATACCAGATTTTGTTATCCTGATAAGTTCAGGCAGGCAACCAGCATTGGCGTTGCCCGCCGCCATAGTGCCAACACATACGACGCAGTCATAATGACCTAAGACATTTCAAAGTTGTAATAAAAATTATAAAGGAAACAGACTAGTTTCTTACTGGAAAATTTTTGTTAAAGGCAACTCACCAGCCCGATGAGTAACATGTCATTTATAGAGCGACTAAGCTTACATGTACATACGGCCCGTCTATTTCCAGTCAAGATACTTACTAGTATGTAAATGAAACGACTGTATTTTGAATCCCTTGTTCTCTACAATATTTACATATCGTAATTTAACTAAAAGAACACTAAAACTCGATACGAAATACTACATGTTATTTAGTATATAATGGTATCCATCGACTCTAGTAGGCCTATGTGTTGCAAACAAAAAGTCACCCTATATATAGGCGGTCCAGGGCGAAGGCTATGGCTTTGTCTATATGGATTTCAATATCGTGCAAAAACAAGAACGGCAATACATGACCCGTTCAAACGAGCGTAGTTAATTTGGCTGAAGACTTCTCTATTACTACGTACCCACATTCAAATAAAGTTATTTCCTTTCCATTCTGTGTCAAGTAGCAAACTTTATAAAAAAAATTTTGAATCACCTGAATCAATATCCAGTCTGTTTGGTCCTAACAAATCACAAATAGTCCTTTTGTAATACCCTTTCTGATTGGCCATATCTAACATCGCCTGGCAACCGTCAAGAGCCTCCAGGTTTGAGAAACCGAGTTTTTGAAGCTGTAAAATAAAGTTCCACACTCTTAAAATTTGCAAATCCTTGGCCTTAGACTTGAACCCATCATCAGTGCAACTAGTATGTTTCTTTTACGTGAGTAAAACGAAATGCATCTAATTATAATTTTTCTGATTTACCGAAATTTATCAAGATTCCAGACAACCACTGTTTTATCAATAGAAATAAACGGGAAACGGAGCTCCACAGTGGAAGTCACCATGCCGTAAGGATGAAGAGAAGAAGTAAAAACGACAGTCTTTCACTGGTTGAATAAAGCAGAAGAAATAAAAACGACAGTCTTTCACTGGTTGAATAAAGCAGAAGAAATAAAAACGACAGTCTTTCACTGGTTGAATAAAGCAGAAGAAATAAAAAACGACAGTCTTTCACTAGTTGAATAAAGCAGAAGAAATAAAAACGACAGTCTTTCACTGGTTGAATAAAGCAGAAGAAATAAAAAACGACAGTCTTTCACTAGTTGAATAAAGCAGAAGAAATAAAAACGACAGTCTTTCACTAGTTGAATAAAGCACTTACTATGATTTCTGGGGAGCTGTGGTCTTTGTCCTGTACTTCCAAACTGGGACGGGTTAAGAAGTATGTATATATCTAGAGAGAAACCTTACACGTACCTCTTTCCCGGCTACCCCAGTGCCTGCTCCAGCGTCCAATATCAAAACATCTTTGTTGTCGCCAAATAACAGGTCGACTGCCTGGGCAACCATACCTGGTCCCTTGGACGGGAAGTCCTGTAAAATAAACGATTTTGATGATTTTTTTTCTTTCCTTAGTTTAAGTTTTGTCATTGTATAATATCCTTTACTTTATCATTGAGTATAATTGGAATAATTACCTCTTCATCTTTATCATACAAAGGCGCCCACTGACGGTAGAGTTCCAAGGTCTCTTCTAAGCTGTTGGTCGCCGTGTTTGCACGATTGGCCTTGGCCAATACTTCTTCCCTATTTGCGGCTGCCATCTTGCAAAACACTGAAATGAACATATCACGAATTGCTGGATATTAATGATACACCTCGGCAGTGAAGGTCACAGAGTGACACTATATAAAATACGATTAATGTAGATCAAGGAACAGTAAAACCCAATTGCTTAAGTTCCAAAACGATGTATCTCATCAAATATTACCTACTGATCTGGCTTAACATTACTGTAGGCTACAGTGTATGTATAAACGACATGTTCCAAAATCCTTTAAACTTTTATCAACATAAAGTAAACAATAAAACAACTACTTCGCGAAATCTTTCAACATTGTCGGTCTTTTCGTTACTCTAGTTGACCTTCTCATCTGAACCAGTACGTGGCACAGCACTGTCATGTGCCTTGTCAGGACGTCCATTTACTGATACAGCTGCTAATTCTGCATTAACTACAAAATCCTTTTCAAATATACTAACAAAATTTTCTGAAATCATACTTGTTGACTTTTCAGATGCAATATTTGGCATAACATCACACTTAACAAACACATTTTGACTCATTTTCAACAAAATAAAAGGATGTGTGATGTCGATTTCTTCTGTCCTATTGGCTATCCACATTATGTCATTTCAGAGAGAGCCATCTATCGTGTAATCTCTGAAAGTACACGGCGAGGACGACGGCGTCACACGCAGTTGGTGGCTTTGTGTCACACACTCTCCCTGTACGTAGAAATTTACCGTGTTGTGCTGAACAACCAAAGCGTATCAACATACTGTACCTTTATACGTTAAGCTATAAACAACACAAACAACATAAACACACAGTGGCAGCAGTGAGGCAAACAACCATACACAACCAATATTAATAATGGATGGAACGACTATTTTCTTCTTTTGCATTTTAATGTATTCCGTGCCAAATACTAGTATTTTCTTGACGGTCAGTATTCTGTTATATCACTGAAAAGAAATATTCATCGTGAGGCTATCCAAATAGTTAAATACTGCCTTCCCCTCTCTCCTTCCTTTCCCTCTCTCTCTTTCCCTGTCTCACTCTCACTCGCGCGCACACGCAGTCACACACGCAATTTTACTAAATTAACACACACGACATCACATAAAACCTAGAATCTGTACATATTTAACAAATATCTAATTACAATAAAAAATAAAACGAACCAATTATGAAAGACCCCTTCTTTAAACATCATCCTAAAATCAATGACGGACCCATATAACCTTTTGCATTCATACTGGATACTTACGTAGATCTGGTAGATGTTATGCAGAGACACCGACGTTTCGCCCTTTATCACAAGGACATCATCAGGGAACTGTGGCCCCGTACTGCTGTCGGCACGTGACTTGGCATTCAGTCGTCACGTCGCCATTTAAACAGGCGTATAAGGTGGGTACTGTAATCGATGTCTTGATTAATAGTGTAATCAAGACATCATCAGTCATGATGACACTATATTAATCTGAATTTAAAAATCCCTGATGCTGTCCAAATATAAGGACGTCTTACAGGCACGTAGACAGGGGAGAGGGGGGAGGGGGGTCGAAAGAATCACCCTTTTTGGTTGAAAAAGGTCCACTCTGGGTAAAGTTTGACCTAGGTACAAGGGGATTTTATTGTAAAAGGTACACTTTTTCAGAAAAAGTCCCTCCTTTGAAATTGCTGGTCACTGACCTGTATAAGATGTGATTTATGAGCAGCTCGGTTGTGTACCTAAAATATTCCACACTGCCAGAGTATCAGTGATAAGGTGACCCGTTACAACCTACAGAAAAAAGTTACGGGTCATATGCACATGAGCTTGCATAGTTGCAGTGGTCTTAACAGTGCATGCCCATTGGAAATATTGCTGAAAGTTTATACCCGATTCTCAACTTACAACATCAAAGCACACGTGGGCACAGGTCAGTTTTAAACCAATTTTATAAAACGTACCAGCACGTGAAGCATGCCACTAGTCGTGGTCAGCGGTGTGGAAAGTACTATTTCTAGCAGTGAATACGATTTCATTCATCATACAGTTTGTCATTGTCAAAAAAAGGGGAGAGTGATATGGCTCTGCGGGAAATTGACACCACACTTCTGATGATTCAACACAATTCTTAGTCTGCATTCCCCTTATCTTTATTATTATTATTATTATTATTATTATTATTGTTGTTGTTGTTGTTGTTGTTGTTGTTGTTTTTGTTGTTGTTTTGTTGTAGTGAAGTATCAGTAATTACTTATTGCACTAGTGTTCTTATGACGTTGCCTTAAAATTAAATTAAAATAAGAGTGTCTTCTCACAAAAATGTTCGTAGTAGGCCTATGTCTCTAGCATGGTAAGTATAATGCAAATGCTGGGTCAGGGTGATACTGTAAGTAATATCAAAGCAGTGAACAGAGATTATATAAGCATATGAATGAATGGACATGTGCATTTCAGGATTCTGTAAAAATGTCTACAGCAAATCAAGGGGATTTATGGACTTGCATCGCTGCAGCAACCCAGAGTGGAAACAGCAGAGAAGAGTTGGCCAATATCTACGACAAGTGGGCGGCAGATTATGACAAAAGCATGGTAATGTATAGCTTTTTGATCCCATTTACAGCAGCTGAAGTCCAAGAATATAAAAGACTGGTTCAGATACATTCACACAACTTTCACGTCAAAAGCAACAAATGACGATAAACCAATTAATAGACAGAATTGTAGGGAATAAATGATGATATAAACCAGTCCTTTGTTACAGGGTTCTCTATACAAAGGGGCAGAGATGAGTGCACAGTCAGTCGCTCTGCTGCTCGGAGAAAACAAAGATGCTCTGATATTGGACGCTGGGGCGGGGTCCGGCCTTGTCGGGGAAGAAGTATGTACTCTTTTGGCTAAATAATTATTTAAAACTTCGAGTTAGTATATAGGCTCTTCAGTCAAGGATATACCTCCGTTTTCATTATTCTTTTTCGCTCCATTGGGGACTTCCATCTTGACGTTCGCGGTTCATATATTGTGGCTTGACACCAAATAAAATAACCTGAGATTTTTCTTAGTTAAGATTTAAAAAATAATTTCAGCTTCAGAAACTGGGATTTAAAAACCTGGATGCACTTGACGGAAGTCAGGGGATGCTAGATGTAGCCAATAAAAAGGGAGTTTACAAGAGGAGTATCTGTGATTGGCTAGGACCGAACAGATTGGATATTGATTCAGGTGCACTGCATATATTGTGTTAGTTGTAGTTTCAAATGCGTTAATTAAACAGTGATACAAACCTTCATCATATTTTTCCATTTAAGTGTAGCTTACAAAGGAGTCAATTTACTCGCTGCAGCATCGGCTTCATTAATTGATCAGTTTCCTTGGTTACATCTTTATATTCTGTATGACAGAATTCGAGACATAGGACAGAATATGCTGAAGGTAAACTTCCGTGGTATACACAGTACAGCTTTGATGACTTTATGCAAAACAATGCATTAATTAAACTGATTTCCAGACCATTACGACTGTGTGGTGTGTGTTGGTACTGTGGCGAAGGGCAATGCCAATGCAAGCTGTCTTCCAGAACTGATTCGGATCACTAAACCTGGTATGTTAGGAAATACGCGTATACCTCCCCCAAAATGCTTTATGGAGATAATAAATTATGGTAGTATCTTAATTGAGTTCTGCGATTATATGATCCTCTTTAGTGCTTCGTGGTTTTAATATTTATTGTGCTCACTACAGGTGTTGGTATTTATAAAGCGACTCCGAAGGCACATGATGGTGAATTGAAGGTATTTTCACTTAAATGTCCATGTAAGTAATAACTGACAGTAACTTATAGCCCTGCGACCAATTAATGGTATTGATAATATATCTACTATTTAAACAGGTGGATATATCGTCATAGCAACAAGGGAAATGCACATCCTAAACTGTGGATATGACGGCAAGAGTTGGGACGATTGGTTGAAGATTCACGGAGACAACGGGCTGTGGAAGAAAGTAGATGTGCAGAAGAAAGATGGGTATTTTGCCGATATCCATACTGGTATCATTTACATGTATCGCGTTCTATAAAGACTAATCCTACAGACAAGACAGTTTACAAGAGGAGTATCTGTGATTATCATTTTCTCTAGGGCACTTAAAGATTAAAATTTAACTCGCAATATCAATAGATTTTAGCCTTATTAAAATGTCTAAGTGTAATGTTGTTTAACTAATGCATAGCACTTAATGAACTCGATCGTTGTTTCACTTCTATCCACATTTGCTTTACGTACTCTCACACAATCAATATAATGTGCTTGGTTGTTTCTATGTATTATGTATTATGTACATGTACTCGCCTTCACCTTGTTAAATCTTGACATAATATTTGGATTGTACGTGGCACAGGAGACAATGATAGTTTTACATTTGTATTCAGATATTTAAGTAAAGGATAGAAAATGAAGATTGCCCTCTTTAGTCCATAAAATACCGCAAATGGAATGTGTCTTTAACTCCTCTCTTCAATGCACTATTGTAACAAACTGTCTTCCATTATTAAATAGGATTTGAATAATATGGAATAATTTGTCTTACAGATTTTATAGGTTTGTTGTCAATTTTAAAAGAAGTACTGTATCAGATTGGTGTTTTCAGGATTTCGTTAATACTATTGTTTACTATTTTCATATAAAATTCTGAAAATAATTAGTGGTCTCAATTCACAAGTGATGATAAATATTTTGAGTAGTCTGAGTCCATTTGAATCAATGCTTCGTGTCCATATCTTGCCCCGAATTACCAATCTATGGATCCAACCAATTTCGAGTAACTGACCGCAGAATAAACACTCCAATATCATTCCAGAACACTTTTAAAAATTCCACTAAGTAGCCATCTGGATCTGGTGATTAATATCATTTTGTTACACTTCTCTATATTTTGATTGACGACATTGTTTGTGTCGCGTTGGTCAATTGGACACGTTTGGAAACCTTGCTTAAGATAGGAGTTAATTACAACTGAAAAAACTATAAATTAATATATTTAATTTTGCTCCACTGAATTTGCACCGCTACAACCAGAACCCAAAGGAAAAAGAGAAACAGTCCCCTAGATATAAATAACGATAACCAAAGCCCCACTTTAAAACCTACGCCTCACGTGTAGCATAAACAACATTATAATTGATTGTTATGAATGTGGTTTAGAGATACACCAGAAAAGCCGTGGCAGATATGAAACATGGGAAAGTTATGAGTTAGCTTATAGGAAAAAGGTCAAGGGCAAAAATGCTTCGTCATTTAGCTTACATCGTCAATTTTGGGAGCCTAATATCATTTCATCGGGATTGGCCTTTTGGTCAAAAAGTGCATGATGGAATGCGTTAGTGAATTCTTCACCATCAAGAATACCATTCTCATTATGGTCAATGGCTTTAAATATGTCTTGAACAGGGGCCTTGTTGCGGAATACAAAAAGGAAGTTGGAATACTCATCTACAGTCAGTTTGTCATCGCAGTCGAGGTCAAATGTGTGAAACCAATCCCAGGAGTCATGGGGGACCTCCTCGCCGACCTCCTTCTCAACAGCTGGGAGCAATTCCTCGAATGTCATGGATATCTTATAATTGGTGTTTGCGTTAGACCACCAATATTGATACAGTTCGGACATAATACCATATACGGCCTTGGCTCGCCAGGATTCCAAGACTTTTCCAGCTCGCTCTGCTGTTGCATCGATGTATTCCTCTTTAGTGACTACCCCATCTCCATTGGGGTCAGTGATGTCGAAGAATGACTTAAACTTAGCAATCCAGTGCTTGGTGAAATGTTCCTTGGAGTCCTGCGGGATATATGATATAAAAGGGTATATTCAAAGCCGAAAAAATAGGTATCACACCAAAATTTCGTTACAATTGAAAAAAATCCTAAAAAACATTGCCATAATATAAGTCTTAAATCCTACATGTTTATACAGCCGGTTTCTCTTATGATCCGATTAATTTAATTTTCAAGCTAGCACACTGCAGTCTGTGATGCATATAAATTATGTAATGCGATAATGTTATTAAATCATTTCCCTATGTTCTTTTAACTTCTGACAATGACATTTAGACAAAGGTTAATAGCAGGACGCCTATGTGGACCTACCTTTACACTATATGTAGAGACTATGCTCTCAACCACCACCAACAGCAGCATGACTCTGTGCTTCATGACGGACATATCTTTTACCCTGGCGAGGTCTCTGAAAAAAAGTTATCTATATCAGTATTATTCCTATGTCTTCTGCATGATGAAAAATATATCCCTTCCATGAAGGGACATAATATTTAAACTATTACAGGTATAAAGGCATTTCAGTGGTTATCGTAGGCAGGTAAGATCAGATTCATTCAATTTACCCTCACTAATCACACGTATCCAGACACTTTGCCAAGGTGTGTTTTGAGCACATTCAGACTGCAAAACGCGCTACACGTACCTTACCGATTGGTTTTTCAAGTCTTCTTATAAGGCAGTGTCTTGTCTGATATATCAAAGCTGGAGGGAATAGTGTCTATTAAAAACCCAATAATGCCTTCAATGTGATAACAGCTATCCCGTATTTAAATATATACATCCCCTTTCAATTTTACAATTGCAAATTGAACATTTCTTTATTTCCAAATGTAAGCATGGAACTTAATTGCCATGTGGGCTGCCAGGACAAAAAAGATGCTATTAAGTTATTGTGGCTTTTTACATTCTAGAATAAATGTATAGATGTGACTGCAGACTGGAATACACGTTTAGTGAGTATCATTTTATCGACAGAATGGCATATGAGGGATAAAACATATCTATTCCACCTAATACCATATCTCTTATGTTACTCCCATACCATAGTAGCATTACCCCTACGGCAATCCGTGAAATGTTACAAGAAAAAGTCTTTAAAAATGCCATGTTTTCATGTTCTTGAAGATTGTTCAACTGACCAATTATAGAGAGAATCAAAGTCACATATTTGTTTTCGAGAACGCAACTTTTTAGTAGTGATTTCTACCTAATGCCGTATATCGTCTGTAGCTCTCACACCAAAAAAGCATGACACCTACGGCAATCTGCAAAATGTTACAGACAAAAGTGATGAACAAATTATATTTATTCATATTCTGGAAGAATGTTCGACTGGCCATTAATAAAGAGGATCAAAGTCACATCTTAGTATTGGAGAACGCAGTCCACGCGATTCGAACTTGCCATGGGACCAAAATGGCGTACAATTAATTTTTTGGGTAAACTCAAACTTCTGACAATCCTGAGGGTCAAAACTCCCTTCTGTGTTTGCTGTATGGTCAAACGTTTATCCCTTTCACGTATGTATATCATTTTGAGTAACTTTTTTTCTATATTTTGCAAGGGGAACACGTCCTTTTTTATTTACGACATTGATCGTGCACCTTGGTCTATCGGAAAAGTTTGGAAACTGAACAAAACCATGAATACACATGTACTATATTTTATTTTGCTCTACTGAATATGTTCTTCTACAATCGGAAGTGAAAATAAAAAAAGGAACATTCATCCTAGATTAATCTGACAATAAACCGAAACCGAAACCCCCACTTAACAACCTATGTCTCAAGTGTGACATAACAATAGTGTTACTGAATGTCATAAATATAGTGTAGAGATACACAGAGATACCAGTAGTGACAGGTTTGATAAATGAAAGAGATATGAACAAGCTTATAGGGAAAAGGTTATAACCGAAATGCTTCTTCACTTTAGCTTACATCGTCAATTTTGGGGGCCTAATACCATTTCATTGGGATTGGCCTTTTCATCAAAAAATGCATGATGGAATGCATTTGTAAATTCTTCATCATCAAGGATATCATTTTCATCATGGTCAATACCTTTAAAAATGTCTTGAACAGGGGTTTTGTTGCGCATTACAAAAAGGAAGTTGGAATATTCATCAAATTCAGTTTGTCATCGCAGACAAGGTCAAACGTGTGAAACCAATCCCAGGAGTCCCGGAAAAACTGTTGCCTTGAATAACCAAGCTCTTTCTCAACAGCCGGAATGTTATAGATGTCTTAAAGTTGGTATTTTCGTTAGACCACCAATACAGATATATTTTGAACATAATACCATATACGGCTTTGGCTCGCCAGGATTCCAAGACCTTTCCAGCTCGCTCTGTTGTTGCATCGATGAATTCCTCTTTAGTGACTACGCCGTCTCCGTTGGGGTCAGTGATGTCAAAAATTGACTTTAATTTAGCAATTCGGTGCTAAGTAAAATAAGCCTTGGAATCCTATGGAATATAAAAAGGTACATCCAAAGACGAAAATAGGAATTTACACTTTTCGAATTTGGGACAATTAATTAAATTCTAAAGAAAAAAAATATTACCATATTCTTAAATCCTTCACGTTAATATAAAAGTTGGTTTTATTTATGGTGCGAGTAACTTGATTTCCATGCTCGCACACTGCAGTCTGTGATGCATAAAAATTATGGACACCTGTGTGGACCTACCCTTATACCATTTGTAGAGACAAAGCTTTCAACCACCACCAACAGCAGCATGACTCTGTGCATCATGGCTGTCAGGTCTTTGATTTTTACCCTGGCGAGATTTCTGAAAACAAAAATATGCATACCAGTATAATCTCAAAGTCCCGCATGTACCAAATGCCACCCCCCCCCCCCCCCACACACACACACACACACACGCACACACCCCAAGGCATAACCGGCACAGGTCTCAAACTACTGCGCATGCGCGAAAAGTACGCTGTTTGAAATAAACAAATGGTGAAATTGACAAAGCCTGCCGGTGTTTACCGTCTGGTTGATTTGATTTAATTTGCTTTCTGGTGTTGTATTGAGAAATGATATTTTGCCGTCATTAAGGGGGATACCCTTCGCATTTATAGTGTTATATGTGGCCCCAAGGGGATTTTTCACCCCTCCCCCACTTTTGATTAATAAAATTCTTCATCGGGCAGATTGAAAATTACATTGCAAAATACATAAAAAATCTTAAGAAGGTTAATTGCAGATAATGCTGTAAGTATATTCTTATTAGGGGGGCGAACTTGGTTAATATAATCTTACTTCGTCTTACGATTTTGGAGCGCCTGTTCTAATTTTTGAACGCGAGGCAACGGAACCAAACAATACGATACAATTTGCAATCTCGTAAAAATGTATATTTTTTAATAGAGGTCATAGCCGGGCGTACATCAAAAGGCGACTCGTTTATCATTGTGATATTTAATAATAATTAATATAAAAGATACGATATAATAGATTCTTGTAGACGGCCTATTTATTAGCTTTATTGATTTTTTTAAGTATTTGGAGATTAAAAACCCAAAAGTTGTCTGGTTTCATATCGAGGCACCCCGTCTCGTTCGTGTGCTGGCATAACCAATGTATCGTCTTTTAAATCGGTTTTATCAAACCATTGTCCCATCAGACCCGATCACTGCCATTTATACATAAGCGACGTTATCAACTATATCTGTCTTGAGCCAGTGAATAGGGATAATGTAAAAAATTAAACATATTGCTACCGACCCCGTTGTGTGACATTGCACATATGACTTACCGGGTGGTTTACCTACTGTTTTCTTAGAACCGTGTCTTGTCGGATCCGTTGTTTCGCAGAACTGCTGTTCTGATACTATGGTTCTGATACTATGGTGTTTTATGGCAGACGATGATCCCATATTTAATTTTATGTGTCCAGTTTTTCTAGTTGAAAAGTTTTGTCATATAATGAAAACACAGAACTACAATTTCATGCGGGTTGTCAAAAGAAAAAAGACAAAATAAATTACATGTATATGATAGCGTTTTTAGCAGTATTTGTTTGCTGGTATTTCTTGTTTGCACAGTTATCATCTTTAACATCTACATTTCTCGTGAAATTTGTCTCGAGATCATATCATTATTATTATTATTATTATTATTATTATTATTATTATTATTAGGATTCCTCATAGGGGAATAATTTTGTTTTTGGTAATATTATTATTTTAGTTATTTTTATTCTTTCCACGCGTTTTTTTTTTTTTTCCAAAAAATCTGAAATAATCATCATAGGTAGCCTATGGTAAGAATATGCCATAGACCCAGTTTCAGTAACCTTGGCCTTCTTTTCAAGGTCACAGGGGCTTTTAAAGGAAACATTTGTAAAATTTGAAATAGCCATTAGGCCTAACGTGTAAGCTATATGGCTAAGAGCCTTATGGCCAAAGATACTGAGATAAATCCTCAGATAATGACCTACTTCAATGCAAGTAGGTCAAGGTCAAGGTCGCTAATGGCCAAACCGGGTCAAAACAGGTTTGTTTCCGAGATCTCTAAAAAAGGAAGGCCCAGAGCCCTAATCTTAGTAGCAAATGATGCCCTATATATATATATATATCTAAGAATAAATCAAACTTTCGTAGCGATTGTCTAATACATTTTTTTAATATAGATTTTTAAACATTTATGACATTGCAGAAATCGTGACTTTGGCAATTTCTCAATGAAATACTGGCTTGGGGTCATAACATGCTATAGTAAACTACCCCAAACATATACCCAAAACCGCCAAATCAAATTTGACCTTGACCATCATTTTCAAGGTCATTTGGCTATTTCATGGAGAAATATTGACATGGGCTAAAAGTGATGTTTTGTTGACCCCCTTCCCACAATTCGCATATGCTCTTTCAGAATTTGGGGTTAAATTTACCTGGGACCTTCACATGACCTTGTAAGTGCCCATTGCCTTCAAGTTCAAAGCTCAATTTCTCTTTATTTGTCATTTTTGCCTGTCTTACCTCCATATACCTGCTATTATACAGACATATTGCCTAAGAATAGTTTGTTAACATAACTCAATAATTAAGTCAAGGGGTCATTAGGTCAATAAACTATTACACAATATCTTTTACTGATTGACGAAAGCATTTCCACACCTATTTTGCAGGGGATTCCTCCCCCACTGGCTTCAGCCAGTTGCGGTCTAATTATAATTATTATTCAGAGTTCATTCCCTTGTGTCTCTTGGTATGACAGTGACCTTTGTATCCGGCATTCGAAGTATACTCCAATCCAGTTCTAAATCCTTATAAATTATGCAAGACAGTCCTATAAGATATAAATCCATAGAGATGCACCGATTTCAAGTTATAACTGTTCCTTTAAAAGATCGGTTTTAATTCTTGTTTATTTGGTCTTTACAATCCACATTTATGTAGCTCCCACACCAAAGAAATATTACACTGTAGTGAAATCTGTAAAATTTTACAGACAAAAGTCATAAACAAATGATATTTATTCATATTCTGGAAAAAAATGTTCGTCTGACCATTAATAAAGAGGATCAAAGCCACATCTTAGCATAGGAAAATGCAGTCCACAAATTTCGATATTGCCATGGTACCAAAATGGCGTTTTTTGGATAAAGGCAAACATCTGACAATCCTGAGGGTCAAAACTACCGGTCAAATGTTTTATCCCTTTCACGGATGAATATCATTTTTAGTCAATTTTTTATATATTTTGCAAGGGGAAACTAAACAAAACTATGAATAAAACTATGAATACTATATTATATTTTGAATATGTCCTTCTACAATCGGAAGTGAAAAGAAAGAGGAACATTCATCTGAGATAAATCTGACAATAAACCGAAACCAAAAGCCCCACTTAACAACCTGTCTCACGTGTGACATAGCAATATTGATACTGAATGTTATAAATATAACGTAGAGATACACAGAGATATCAGTAGTGACAGGTATGATAAATGAAAGAGATATGAACTAGCTTATAGGGAAAAGGTTATAACCGAAATGCTCCTTCACTTCAGCTTACATTGTCAATTTCGGGGGCCTAATACCATTTCATCAGGATTGGCCTTTTGGTCAAAAAATGCATGATGGAATGCGTTAGTGAATTCTTCACCATCAAGAAAAACATTCTCATCATGGTCAATGACTTTGAACATGTCTTGAACCGGGCCGTGTTGCGGAATACAAAAAGGAAGTTGGAGTACTCATCTAAAGTCAGTTTGTCATCGCAGTCGAGGTCAAATGTGTGAAACCAATCCCAGGAGTCCCGGAAGACCTTTTCGCTTGAATTACCAAGCTCCTTCTCAAGCGCTGGGAGTATTTCTTTGAATGTCATGGATGTCTTATAGTTGGTATTTTTGTTAGACCACCAATACAGATACAGTTCGGACATAATACCATATACGGCCTTAGCTCGCCAGGATTCCAAGACTTTTTCAGCTCGCTTTGCTGTTGCATCGATGTATTCCTCTTTAGTGACTACCCCATCTCCATTGGGATCAGTGATGTCGAAGAATGACTTAAACTTAGCAATCTAATGCTTGGTAAAATGTTCCTTGGAGTCCTGCGGGATATAAAAATGGTGTATTCAAATGCAAGAAATAGAAAGATACACATTGAAGATTAAAAAATCCTCAAAAAAAAAAAAAAACTGTCATAATTTTAGTCTTACTGCCTGTAAGTTAATATGAAACACACTTTCACTTATGATACGTGTAACTCTATCTCCAAATCCACTGGCCTCAGACTGTGATGCATTTAAATAATGCAATGTGACTTTGACTTTATAAACCATTCCTCTATGTTCTTTTAGCTTTTGGCAATGGCTTTCGGACAGGGGTTAATAGCAGGACACCTGTGTGGACCTACCTTTACACTATAGATAGAGACAATGCTTTCAACCACCACCAACAGCAGCATGACTCTGTGCTTCCTGACTGACATGTCTATGACTTTTACCCTGGCGAGCCCGCACAAAAATGCAGTAGTATCGAAGTAGCAAAGAAGCATTAACGCAGTACTGGTGTGGAGCATATTTGCAGTAGAAATGCAGTATAGCCTACTGCAATTCTCATTCAAAATTTACATAGGGTTGTACAGAGGAGGAGCATTAATGCAGTAGATTAGCAGCATGATAGAAGCATGTTTCAAATATGCTAATTAGCTCCCAAATCGAAGCAGATTTGAAGCATGTTTGCAGTATGATTGCAGTAGTCTACTGCGCCGGAGTATCTACTTCGTTTTCGTGCGGGAGGTCTCTGAAAAAAATTATGCATATCAGTATTATTCCTATGTCTTCTGCATGATCAAAAATATATCCCTTTCATGAAGGGACATAATATTCAAAATATTAGAGGTACATGTATAAAGACATTTCAGTGGTAACCGTAGCCAGGTCAGATCAGATTCATTCAATTTACCCTCACTAATCACGCGTATCCATATAATTTGCCAAGGTGTGTTTTAAGCACATTCAGACTACGAGACGCACTACACGTACCTTACCGCTTGGTTTTCCAACTCTTCTAATAAGGCAGTGTTTTGTCTGATAAATTTATAAAAATAATTAAGACCCAATAATGTATTATTGCCTTCAATGTGATAACAGCTATTCCGCATTTAAAAATACGATACCCCCTTTTAATTTCACAATTGCAAGTTGAACCTTTCTTTATTTTCAAATGTAAGCGTGGAACTTAATTGCAATGTGGGCTGCCAGGACAAAAACGATGCTATTAAGTTATTGTGGCTTTTTTAAATTCTAGAATAAATGAAAAGATTTGACTGCAGACTGGAATACACGTTTGTTTAGTGAGTAGCATTTTGTCGACAGAATGGCATATCAAGGATAAAACATATCTATTCCACATAATACCATATATCTTGTGTTACTCCTATACAAAAGTAGCATTACCCCTATAGCAATCCGCGAAATGTTACAAGAAAAAGTCATAAACAATGAGATTTATTTATATTCTGGATTGTACAACTGACCAATTACAGAGAGAATAAAAGTGAAATATTTGTTTTGGAGAACGCAACTTTTTAATAGTGATTTCTACCTAATGCCATATATCATATGTAGCTCTCACACCAAAAAAGTGTTACACCTACTGCAATCTGCAAAATGTTACAAACAAAAGTCATAAATGAATGATATTTATTCATATTCTGGAAAATTGTTCGACTGACCATTAATAAAGAAGATCAAAGTCATATCTTAGTATTGGAGAACACATTCCACTCAATCCCTTCGATCTTGCCATGGAACCAAAATGGCGTACAACTAATTTTTTGGATAAACTCAAACTCCTGACAATCCTGAGGGTCAAAACTCCCTTCTAGATTTGCTGTATGGTAAAACGTTATTCCCTTTCACGTATGTATATCATTTTGAGTCACTTTTTCTATATTTTGCATGGGGAACACGTCTTTTTTTTAACGACATTGATAGTACACCTTGGTCCATCGGAAAATTTGGAAACTGAACATAACTATGAATAGTATTTTTGCTCTACTGAATATGTTCTTCTACAATTGTAAGTGAAAAGAAAAAAAGGAGCATTCATCCTAGATTAATATGACAATCAACCGAAACCAAAACATCCACTTAACAGCCTATGTCTCAAGTGTGACATAACCATATTGTTATTGAATGTTATAAATATAGTGTAGAGATACACAGAGATACCAGTAGTGACAAGTTTGATGAAAGTTTAATGAAATGCTTCTTCACTTCAGTTTACATCGTTAATTTCGGGGGCCTAATACCATTTCATTGGGATTAGCCTTTTCATCAAAAAATGCATGATGGAATGCGTTTGTAAATTCTTCATCATCAAGGATATCATTTTCATCATGGTCAATACCTTTAAATACGTCTTGAACAGGGGTTTTGTTGCGCATTACAAAAAGAAAGTTGGAATATTCATCTAAAGTCAGTTTGTCATTGCAGTCGAGGTCAAATATGTGAAACCATTCCCAGGAGTCCCGGAAGAGCTCTTCGCGTGAATAACCAAGCTCCTTCTTAACAGCCGGAAGCCATTCCTCGAATGTTATGGATGTCTTAAAGTTGGTATTTCCATTAGAAAACCAATATAGATACAGTTTGGACATAATACCATACACGGCTTTGGCTCGCCAGGATTCCAAGACCTTTGCAGCTCGCTCTGTTGTTGCATCGATGTATTCCTCTTTAGTGACTACGCCATCTCCATTGGGGTCAGTGATGTCAAAAATTGACTTTAATTTAGCAATTCGGTGCTTAGAAAAATGTGCCTTGGAGTCCTATGGGATATAAAAAGGTACATCCAAAGACGAAAATAGAAATGTACACATTGCGAATTCGGGACAATTAATAAAACTCTAAAGTAAAAATGCATTACCATATTTTTAAATCCTTCATATTAAAGGGATAATAACTCTTCGTATGAGATCTATATTTCACAATAAAAACCATTGTAAATAACTCATAGAAATATAATATATTCTGTTTTACGACAAAATAGCAGTTATAGCTATTATTCTGATATCTTAGCTTGTCTTCAGACCCCGTGACCTCCATTGATGGCTATACTCTGTTATACTCTCTTAAGAGACTTTAACAAAAAAAAAACTTTTTAGAAAAAAACAAGGGACTAACTTTGAATGTAAAAATAGATTCATTAACCATCGGTTAGTATGGGAATATTGTTGTTTACTCCAGGAAAATTCATTTTTTGGACAAAACGAAGAGTTCTTATCCCTTTAATATCAAAATTGGTGAGAGTAAAGTAAATTGATTTCCAAGCTTTCACACAGCAGTCTGTGATACATATAAAATATGTAAAGTAATTCTGTTCTTATAGACCATTTTCTATGCTCTTTAAGCTTCTGGTAATGGCTTTCAGACAAGGGTTAATAGCAGGACACCTGCGTGGACCTACCTTTACTTCATAGGCAGAGGCAATGCTTTCAACCACCACCAACAGCAACATAACTCTGTGTTTCATGACGGACTATAAGTTTTACCCTGGCGAGATTTCTGAAAAAATATATGCATGTCAGTATAATTCCAAAGTCCCGCAGGTTCAACATGCCCCCTCCCCAAGCATAACCACTGCATCGCCTTTTAAATCGGCTTAACCAAATGCAAATCATTGCCCAATCAGACCAGATCACTGCAATTCATTAACATGCACCGTTATCAACTACCCCCCTGTGGATCTGTATCTAGCCAGTGAATAGGGGTAATGGAAAATATTTTAATATTTTAAAAACATTTGTCTACCGAACCAGTTCTGTGACATTGCATATATGACTTACCAGGTGTTTTTCCTACTGTTCTCTTAGAACCGTGTCTTGTCGGATCCGTTGTTTCGCAGAACTGCTGCTTTGTTGTAGACACAGTGTCACTTTATAGCAGACTATGATCCCATATTTAATTATCAGTCCTCCATTACGTCAAGTTTTCTAGCTGTAACGCTTTGTCATATAATGTAAACACAGAACTACATTTTCATGCGGGCTGTCAAGATTGAAAAGACAAAATAAATTATATGCTAGCGTTTTTAGCAGTATGTGTACACTGATACTCCTTGTTTTCACGGTTTTCGTCTTCTGGACATCTACATTACTCTTGAAATTTGTCTTCAGATTATCATTAGGATTCCCCATAGGGGAAAACTATTGTTTTTGGTATTATTATTATAGTTATTCTTTCAGCGCGTTTTTTTTTTTTTTTCGCAAAAAATCTGAAATAATTGTCAAAAATAGGTAAGAATATGCCATAGACCCAGTTTCAGTGACCTTGACCTACTTTTCAAGGTCACAGGAGCTTTTAAAGGCAAAATTAGTAAAATTTGAAATTGCCATTAGGCCTAAAGTATAAGCCATATGATACAGATAAAGACCTACTTTTATGCAAGTAGGTCAAGGTCAAGGCCGCTAATGGCCAAACTAGCTCAAAAAAGGTTTGTTTCCGAGATCTCAAAAACCGGAAGGCGCAGAGCCCCAATCATAGTGGCAAATGATGCCCTATATATATATATATCTAAGGTTAGCTTTACTTTGGTAGCGACTGCCTAATTATTTTTTTTTAATTATAGATTTTTAAATATTTATGACATTGCAGAAATCTTGAGTTTGGCAATTTCTCCATGAAAGACTGGTTTTTGGTCATAGGATGCTATAGTAAACTACCCCAAACATATACCCAAAACTGCCAAATCAAATGTCAAATTTGACCTTGCCCCTCATTTTCAAGGTCATTTGGCTATTTAATGGAGAAATATTGACGTGGGCTTAAAGTG
>NW_019773737.1:665765-678655 GCF_001039355.2 Lingula anatina
TTCAGAATATGGGGTCAAATTTAACCCATGACCTTCATATGGCCTTGTAAGAGCATTTCCACACCCATTTTGCAGGGGAATCCTCCGCCACTGGCTTTAGCCAGTTGCAGTCTAGTTATTATTATTATTATTATTATTATTATGAGCCACTTCCACTGTGTCTCTTGTTATGACTGTGACTTTCGTTTCCATTTATCGTAGTAAACTCCAATCAAGTTATAAATCCTTAAAATATACCTAATTTATAGTTAATAAAAAAGTTATAAATTTAGGTATTCATATTTTTTCACAAAAAGTAAGGAAATGGCCGCCATTTTGGATTCGGTCGCTATCTTGAAAAAATATAAAATGACTGAAAAATCAAAGAATGCCTAAGTACTTGTGATTCGTGTAAATTTTAATAATATTTAGTCGTTAAGTAACTTTAAAATCAATTCTTGTATTTTCAGTTGACAAATCTATTTATTGGCGGCCATCTTTGATTTGCTTGTTTCCGGTAAAAACAGACACTTTTTCAAGCTGGAAACAAGCAGAAATGAAAAATTCAGGTTATTAACTACAAGAATTAATCATAAAACCTTTGCCTAAAGGGGGATGCAGTCAATTACTTAACACTATAGGTAGAGACTATGTTCTCAACCACCACCAACAGCAGCGTGACTCTGTGCTTCATGACTGACATGTCTATGATTTTTACCCTGGCGAGGTCTCTGAAAAAAAGTTTTCTATATCAGTATTATTCCTATGTCTACTGCATGATCAAAAATATATCCCTTCATGAAGGGACATGATATTTAAAATGTTAGTGGTATAAAGACATTTCAGTGGTAACCGTAGCCAGGTCAGATCAGATTCATTCAATTTACCCTCACTAATCACACGTATTCAGATACTTTGCCAAGGTGTGTTTTGAGCACATTTAGACGCGAAACGCACTACGTACCTTACCGCTTGGTTTTCCAACTCTTCTAATGCGGCAGTGTTTTGTCTGATAAATTTATAAAAATAATTAAGACCCAATAATGTATTATTGCCTTCAATGTGATAACAGCTATTCCGCATTTAAAAATACAATACCCCCTTTCAATTTTACAATTGCAAGTTGAACTTTTCTTTATTTTCAAATGTAAGCGTGGAACTTAATTGCAGGGGAAGAGGGGAACACGTCTTTTTTTAACGATATTGATCGTACACCTTGGTCCATCGGAAACTTTTGGAAACTGAACATAACTATAAATAGTATTTTTGCTCTACTGAATATGTACTTCTACAATTGAAAGTGAAAAGAAAAAAAGGAGCATTCATCCTAGATTAATATGACAATCAACCGAAACCAAAACCTCCACTTAACAACCTATGTCTCAAGTGTGACATAACAATATTGTTACTGAATGTTATAATTATAGTGTAGAGATACACGGAGATACCAGTATTGACAGGTTTGATAAATGAAAGAGATATGGACTAGCTTATAGGGAAAATGTTATAACTGAAATGCTTCTTCACTTCAATTTACATCGTTAATTTCGGGGGCCTAATACCATTTCATTGGGATTAGCCTTTTCATCAAAAAATGCATGATGGAATGCGTTTGTAAATTCTTCATCATCAAGGATATCATTTTCATTATGGTCAATACCTTTAAATACGTCTTGAACAGGGGTTTTGTTGCGCATTACAAAAAGAAAGTTGGAATATTCATCTAAAGTCAGTTTGTCATCGCAGTCGAGGTCAAATATGTGAAACCATTCCCAGGAGTCCCGGAAGAGCTCTTCGCGTGAATAACCAAGCTCCTCAATAGCCAGAAGCCATTCCTCGAATGTTATGGATGTCTTATAGTTGGTATTTTTGTTAGACCACCAATACAGATACAGTTCGGACATAATACCATATACGGCCTTCGCTCGCCAGGATTCCAAGACCTTTCTAGCTCTCTCCGCTGTTGCATCGATGTATTACTCTTTAGTAACTACTCCGTCTCTGTTGTGGTCGATGATGTCAAAATATGACTGAAATTTAGCTATCCTGTGCTCATTTAAATGTGCCTTGGAGTCTTACGGGATATGAAAGGGTACATCCAAAGACAAAAATAAGAATTTACACACTGTGAATTCGGGACAATAAATAAAATTCTAAAAAATATACCATATTCTTAAATCCTTCACGTTATAATAATCGAAGGCAGTTTATTTATGGGGCAAGTAAAATTGATTTCCAAGTGTGAAGGCTGTGATGCATATAAATAATGTGATTATGTTCCTACCCTATTTCTCTATGCTCTTTAAGCTACTGGTAATGGCTTTCAGACAACGGTTTAATAGGAGGACACCTGTGTGGACCTACCTTTACACCATATTTAGAGGCAATGCTTCGAACCACCAACAAGAGCAGCATGACTCTGTGCTTCATGACTGACATGTCTATGATTTTTACCCTGGCGAGATTTCTGCAAGAAAACCACATTTAAGTATAATTTCAAAGCCCCGCAGGTTCAACATGCCCCTCTCTCAAGCATAACCACTGCATCGTCTTTTAAATCGGCTTAACCAATTGCAAATCATTGCCCCATCAGACCCGGGGTCATAGCATGATATAGTAAACTACCCCAAACATATACCTAAACCGCCAAATCAAATGTCAAATTTGACCTTGACCATCATTTTCCAGGTCATTTGGTTATTTCATGGAGAAATATTGACGTGGGGTAAAAGTGATGTTTTGTTGACCCCCCCCCCCCCACCCCCACCCAATTCGCATATGCTCTTTTAGAATTTGGGGTCAAATTTATCCCATGACCTTCACATGACCTTGTACGTGCCCATTGCTTTCAAGTTCAAAGGTCAATTTGTCTTTATTTGTCATTTTTGCCTATGTCTTACCTCCATATACCCGCTATTATACGGATGTATTGCCTTAGGGTAGTTTGTTAACATAACTCAAAATTAAGGCAAGGGGTCATTAGGTCAATAAACCATAACACAATATCTTTTACTGATTGACGACAGCCTTTCCACACCTAAAAGAGACAATGCTTTCAACCCTCACCAACAGCAGCGTGACTCTGTGTTTCATGACTGACATGTGTATGATCTTTACCCCGGCGAGGTTTCTGAAAAAATTTATGTATATCAATATAATTCCAGCAGGTGCCACATACACCCCCCCCCCCCCCCCCCCCCCCCTCTTAACCGCTGTACCGTCTGGTATATCCGTTTACCGTTTTTTTGTCCCCATCAGACCGGATCACCGAATTTTTATTCATATGCACCGTTATCAAGTAGATCTCACTCTTCCCAGTCTGTGAACAAGGTAAATGTACATGTAAATAGAAAACAACCATTTGAATACCGACCCTGTCATGTGACGTTGTTTATATGACTTACCAATAGTGTCCAACTATTCTAGCTCTTAGAATCGTGTCTTGTTGGATGCGTTATGTAGCAGTACTGGTGTTTTGATGAAGATCCAATAATGTTTTATAGCAAAAGAGACGGTGGTGATACCACATTTAATTATTTAATATTTAAGTCCCCCTATGCGTCCAGTTTTTCTAGCTGTAAAGTTTTGTCATATAATGTAAACACAGAACTACATTTTCATGCTGGTTTTCAAGTGACAAAAGACAAAACAAATTATATGCTAGCGTTTTTAGCAGTGTTTGTTCACTGATATTTCTTATTTACACAGTTTACGTCTTCTAGACATCATTTCTCGTGAAATTTGTCTTGAGACTATATTATTATTATACAAAGCCACTTCCCTTGTATCTCTTGGTATGACCGTGACTTAGTATCCGGCATTCATAGTATACTCCAATCCAGTTCTAAATCCTTAAAAATTATGCAAGAGAGTGTTTAGTAAAATGTGCCTTGGAGTCCTATGAGATATAAATCCGTAGAGGTGCACCGATTTTAAGTTATAAATGTTAGTCTAAAATATTAGTCTAAATTCTTGTTAAATAGGTCTTTATTATCAATTTATTTGAAATAAAAGGCCCTGAAACTATACCCTTTATAGGCATGTCCGTGTAGCAGTACAAGACCGATCACCAATCCCTCACCCCCTCACACGGGGCCGTAGCAATAGTCCGAAGGTTCATTGGTCCGAATATTCACTATAGAACCTTCGGACCAATGAACCCTTGTTTAAAAAATAGATGAAAATGTTACCACTTTTCGGACCAATGAACCTTCGGACCAATGAACCTTCGGACTATCGAGACGCCCCCCCCTCACACGATCAATGACAGTCATAACACCATAACCAATTAGCCCCTTTGTNTTAATCGTAGTAAACTCCAATCAAGTTATAAATCCTTAAAATATACCTAATTTATAGTTAATAAAAAAGTTATAAATTTAGGTATTCATATTTTTTTCACAAAAAGTAAGGAAATGGCCGCCATTTTGGATTCGGTCGCTATCTTGAAAAAATGTAAAATGACTGAAAAATCAAAGAATGCCTAAGTACTTGTGATTCGTGTAAATTTTAATAATATTTAGTCGTTAGGTAACTTTAAAATCAATTCTTGTATTTTCAGTTGACAAATCTATTTATTGGCGGCCATCTTTGATTTGCTTGTTTCCGGTAAAAACAGACACTTTTTCAAGCTGGAAACAAGCAGAAATGAAAAATTCAGGTTATTAACTACAAGAATTAATCATAAAACCTTTGCCTAAAGGGGGATGCAGTCAATTACTTTACACTATAGGTAGAGACTATGCTCTCAACCACCACCAACAGCAGCGTGACTCTGTGCTTGGGGCGTAGATTATAAAAGCACGNGAATATCCTTGATCTGGTTTGTGAAGAAATCTGCAAAAACTTGAGGAAGTGTTGACATTTCCATGTCAGGAAGCACACTTAGCTGGCTTGACTTAGATTCTACGTACCTTACCGCTTGGTTTTCCAACTCTTCTAATGCGGCAGTATTTTGTCTGATAAATTTATAAAAATAATTAAGACCCAATAATGTATTATTGCCTTTAATGTGATAACAGCTATTCCGCATTTAAAAATACGATACCCCCTTTTAATTTCACAATTGCAAGTTGAACTTTTCTTTATTTTCAAATGTAAGCGTGGAACTTAATTGCAGGGGAAGAGGGGAACACGTCTTTTTTTTAACGATATTGATCGTACACCTTAGTCCATCGGAAACTTTTGGAAACTGAACATAACTATGAATAGTATTTTTGCTCTACTGAATATGTTCTTCTACAATTGTAAGTGAAAGAAAAAAAAGGATCATTCATCCTAGATTAATATGACAATCAACCGAAACCAAAACCTCCACTTAACAACCTATGTCTCAAGTGTGACATAACAATATTGTTACTGAACGTATAATTAAAGTGTAGAGATACACGGAGATACCAGTAGTGACAGGTTTGATAAATGAAAGAGATATGGACTAGCTTATAGGGAAAATGTTATAACTGAAATGCTTCTTCACTTCAATTTACATCGTTAATTTCGGGGGCCTAATACCATTTCATTGGGATTAGCCTTTTCATCAAAAAATGCATGATGGAATGCGTTTGTAAATTCTTCATCATCAAGGATATCATTTTCATCATGGTCAATACATTTAAATACGTCTTGAACAGGGGTTTTGTTGCGCATTACAAAATGAAAGTTGGAATATTCATCTAAAGTCAGTTTGTCATCGCAGTCGAGGTCAAATATGTGAAACCATTCCCAGGAGTCCCGGAAGAGCTCTTCGCGTGAATAACCAAGCTCCTCAAAGCCAGAAGTCATTCCTCGAATGTTATGGATGTCTTAAAGTTGGTATTTTCATTAGAAAACCAATATAGATACAGTTTGGATATAATACCATACACGGCTTTGGCTCGCCAGGATTCCAAGACCTTTCCAGCTCGCTCTGTTGTTGCATCGATGTATTCCTCTTTAGTGATGACGCCGTCTCCGTTTGGGTCAGTGATGTCAAAAATTGACTTTAATTTAGCAATCCGGTGCTTAGTAAAATGTTCCTTGGAGTCCTATGGGATATAAAAAGGTACATCCAAAGATGAAAATAGAAATTTACACATTGCGAATTCGGGACAATTAATAAAACTCCAAAAAAAAAATGCATTACCATATTTTTAAATCCTTCACATTAAAGGGATAATAACTCGTATGAGATCTATATTTCACAATAAAAACCATTGTGAATAACTCATAGAAATGTAATATTATTATTATTCTAATATCTTAGCTTGTCTTCAGACCCCGTGACCTCCACTGACGGCTATACTCTGTTATACTCTCTTAAGAGACTTTAACAAAAAAAAAACTTTTTAGAAAAAAAAAATATGTAAAGTAATTCTGTTCTTATAGACCATTTTCTATGCTCTTTAAGCTTCTGGTAATGGCTTTCAGACAAGGGTTAATAGCAGGACACCTGCTTGGACCTACCTTTACTTCATAGGCAGAGGCAATGCTTTCAACCACCACCAACAGCAACATAACTTTGTGTTTCATGACGGACTATAAGCTTTACCCTGGCGAGATTTCTGAAAACAATATATGCATGTCAGTATAATACCAAAGTCCCGCAGGTTCAACATGCCCCCCTCCCCAAGCATAACCACTGCATCGCCTTTTAATCGGCTTAACCAAATGCAAATCATTGCCCAATCAGACCAGATCACTGCAATTCATTAACATGCACCGTTATCAACTACCCCCCCTGTGGATCTGTACCTAGCCAGTGAATAGGGGTAATGGAAAATGTAAACATTTGTCTACCGAGCCAGTTCTGTGACATTGCATATATGACTTACCAGGTGGTTTTTCCTACTGTTCTCTTAGAACCGTGTCTTGTCGGATCCGTTGTTTCGCAGAACTGCTGCTTTGTTGTAGACACAGTGTCACTTTATAGCAGACTATGATCCCATATTTAATTATAAGTCCTCCATTACATCAAGTTTTCTAGCTGTAACGCTTTGTCATATAATGTAAACACAGAACTACATTTTTATGCGGGCTATCAAGATTGAAAAGACAAAATAAATTATATGCTAGCATTTTTAGCAGTATGTGTACACGGATACTCCTTGTTTTCACGGTTTTCGTCCTCTGGACATCTACATTACTCCTGAAATTTGTCTTCAGATTATTATTATTATTATTATTATTATTATTATTATTATTCTGAGCCACTTCCACTGTGTCTCTTGTTATGACTGTGACTTTCGTTTCCATTAATCGTAGTAAACTCCAATCAAGTTATAAATCCTTAAAATATACCTAATTTTGGTTAATAAAAAAAGTTTTAAATTTAGGCATTTGTATTTTTTCACAAAAAGTAAGGAAATAGCCGCCATCTTGGATTCGGTGGCTATCTTGAAAATTGTAAAATGACTGAAAAATCAAAGAATGCCTTAGTACTTGTGATCTGTGCAAATTTTAATAATATTTAGTTGTTAAGTAACTTTGAAATCAATTTTTGTATTTTCAGTTGACACATCTATTTATTGGCGTCCATCTTTGATTTTGCTTGTTTTCGGTAAAAACAGACACTTTTTCAAGCTGGAAACAAGCAGAAATGAAAAATTCAGGTTATTAACTACAAGAATCAATCATAAAACCTTTGCCTAAAGGGGGGAGCAGTTAATTCTTTAAATAAGACCTTTTTTCATTTTGGCTCATGGACTATTATTGAATGTTTTAAATATAGTGTAGGGACACACCAGTACAGAAGGAACAGGTTTGAAAAATGAAAATGGTATGAATTAGCTTATAGGGAAAATATTATAACCGAAATGCTTCTTCACTTCAGCTTACATTGTTAATTTCGGGAGCCTAATATCATTTCATCGCGATTGGCCTTTTGGTCAAAAAATGCATGATGGAATACGTTAGTGAATTATTCACCATCAAGAATACCATTCTCATCATGGTCAATGACTTTGAACATGTCTTGAACAGTCGCCGTGTTGCGGAATACAAAAAGGAAGTTGGAGTACTCATCTAAAGTCAGTTTGTCATCGCAGTCGAGGTCAAATGTGTGAAACCAATCCCAGGAGTCCCGAAGACCTGTTCGCTTGAATTACCGAGCTCCTTCTCAAGAGCTGGGAGTAATTCTTTGAATGTCATGGATGTCTTATAGTTGGTATTTTTGTAAGACCACCAATACAGATACAGTTCGGACATAATACCATATACGGCCTTCGCTCGCCAGGATTCCAAGACCTTTCCAGCTCTCTCCGCTGTTGCATCGATGTATTCCGCTTTATTAACTACTCCGTCTCTGTTGTGGTCGATGATGTCAAAATATGACTGAAATTTAGCTATCCAGTGCTCATTTAAATGTGCCTTGGAGTCCTACGGGATATGAAAGGGTACATCCAAAGACAAAAATAAGAATTTACACACTGTGAATTCGGGACAATAAATAAAATTCTAAAAAATATACCATATTCTTAAATCCTTCACGTTATAATAATCGAAGGCAGTTTATTTATGGGGCAAGTGAAATTGATTTCCAAGTGCGCAGGCTGTGATGCATATAAATAATGTGATTATGTTCCTAGCCTATTTCTCTATGCTCTTTAAGCTACTGGTAATGGCTTTCAGACAACGGTTTAATAGGAGGACACCTGTGTGGACCTACCTTTACACCATATTTAGAGGCAATGCTTCGAACCACCAACAAGAGCAGCATGACTCTGTGCTTCATGACTGACATGTCTATGATTTTTACCCTGGCGAGATTTCTGCAAGCAAACTACATTTAAGTATAATTTCAAAGTCCCGCAGGTTCAACATGCCCCTCTCTCAAACATAACCACTGCACCGTCTTTTAAATCGGCTTAACCAATTGCAAATCATTGCCCCATCAGACCCGCTCACTGCAATTTATTCATATGCACCGTTGTCAACTATATCTGTCTCTAGCCAGTGAGCAGGGATAATATAACAAAATTAAACATTTGGCTACCGAACCCATTATGTGACATTGTAAATATGACTTACCGGGAGGTTTTCCAACTGTTCTCTTAGAACCGTTTCTTGTCGGATCGGTTATTTCGCAGAGCTACTGATTTCTTTTAGATACAATGGTGCTTTATTGCACATGATGATCCCATGGTTAATTTTAAGTCCTATGCGTCCAGTTTTTCTAGGTGAAAAGTTTTGTCATAATGTAAACACAGAACTACATTTTCATGCGGGTGGTCAAAAGAAAAAAGACAAAATAAATTATATGATAGCGTTTTTAGCAGTATTTGTTTGCTGGTATTTCTTGTTTGCACAGTTTTCATCTTCTGGACATCTATATTTCTAGTGAAATTTTTCTTGAGATCAGTTATTATCATTATTAGGATTCCCCATAGGGTGATTCTATTGTTTTTAGCAGTATCATTACTTTAGTTCTTTCCGCGCGATTTTTTTTTTTTTTTTTTTTTTTTTTTTTTTTTTTTTTTTTTAGCAAAAAATCTTAAATAATCATCATAGGTAGCCTGTGGTAAGAAAATGCCACAGACCCAGTTTCAGTGACATTGACTTTCTTTTCAAGGTCACAGGGGCATTTAAAGGCAAAATTTGTAAAATTTGAAATTGCCATTAGGCCTAAAGTATAAGCCATAATGCTAAGCTAATACTGAGCTAAATCTTTAGATATTGACCTACCTTTATGCAATTAGGTCAACGTCAAGGTCGCTAATGGCCAAACCGGGTCAAAACGGGTTTGTTTCCATGATCTCAAAACCTGGAAGGCCTAGAGCCCTGATCTTAGTAGCATATTATGCCCTTTATCTAAGGTTAGCCAAACTTTCGTGGCGACTGCCTAATACCTTTTTTAAAAATAGATTTTTTAATATCTATGACAGAAATCGTGACTATGGCAATTTCTCCATAAAATACTGATTTTGGGTCATAGCATGATATAGTAAAATACCCCAAACATATACCTAAACGAATGTCAAATTTGACCTTGACCATCATTTTCCAGGTCATTTGGTTATTTCATGGAGAAATATTGACGTGGGGTAAAAGTGATGTTTTGTTGCCCCCCCCCCCCCCACCCCCACCCAATTCGCATATATCTTTTAGAATTTGGGGTCAAATTTATCCCATGACCTTCACATGACCTTTTAAGTGCCCATTGCTTTCAAGTTCAAAGGTCAATTTGTCTTTATTTGTCATTTTTGCCTATGTCTTACCTCCATATACCCGCTATTATACAGATGTATTGCCTTAGGGTAGTTTGTTAACATAACTCAAAATTAAGGCAAGGGGTCATTAGGTCAATAAACCATAACACAATATCTTTTACTGATTGACGACAGCCTTTCCACACCTATCTTGCAGGGGAATCCACCGCCACTGGCTTCAGCCAGTTGCAGTCTAGTTATAATTATTATTTAGAACCACTTCTCTTGGCATGACCGTGACCTTTGTATCCGGCATTCGTAGTATACTCCAATCCAGTTATAAATCCTCATAAATTATGCAATCCAGTGCTTAGTAAAATGTGCCTTGGAGTCTTATGAGATATAAATCCATAGAGATGCACCGATTTCAAGTTATAACTGTCACTCTAAAAGATTGGTCTTAATTCTTGTTCATTTGGTCTTTATTATCCAATTTACAACGCAAGGTAGCCCTTCACATAGCAAAAAAAATATTCCAATTTATTTGAAATAAAAAGCCCTGAATTCATGTTTATCCTTTTCATGTATGGCTATCGTTTGGTGTCGGTTTCCTATATTATGCACGGGAAAAACGTCCTTTTTTTAATTAAAACATTGATCATACACTTTGGTGTATAGGACAGGTTTGGCCACATTGAGACGAAAAATAAAAAATTATAACAACAAAAATTCCGCACAATTAAAAAAAATCCTAAAAAAAATCATTATCATAATAAAATTCTTAAATCATACATGTTAATATCAAAGCTGGTATCACTTATGGTACGAGTAAATTGATTTTCAAGCTCGCAAACTGCAGTCTGTGATGCATATAAATTATGTTATGTGATTATGTTCTTATAGACCATTTCTCTATGATTATTTTAGCTTCTGGCTTTCAGACAAGGGCAGCTGCAGGACGCCTGTGTGGACCTACTTATACACCATATGTAGAGACAAAGCTTCCAATCACCAGCAACAGCAGCATGACCCTGTGTTTCATACCTGACATGTGTGTTTTTTTTTTCACCTTGGTTAGCTTTCTGGAAAATATATATATATACAGATTTGACATTTAATATGGAATATTTCAGTTTGGAACGAATGCCTAGGTAACTGTGCTTCTTTTTTTTTTTTTTAACTCTAATCTCATATCTCATAAGATATATCATATAAGATATATGTAAGGAGAAGTGGGTAATCAGGTGTACCAATTAACTGACTACCATGTCTGTTGCGCTGCTGCATTACGTAATATGCAGAGATTTAATTGGGTGGTGCTCCTTTGGGCTGGTCAAAGCTAGACTTTGACAAAGCATGGTTCTGTCAAAAAAGTATCCTTATGTCGTCAACTACTGAATCGAAAAAATTGAAATTTTGCATGCAAGCGGTCGGTTTATGTAGTGCTTAAGATGAGTTAAGCAGTATTATATAAAATCGTTAAGCTGTGTCAGAATGGCGCGAAAAAATCAGACATTGCCAGTTTGTGATACATTTCAGTTATGCGATGTGTTTATGTTCTTATAGGCCATTGCTCTATGATCTTTTAGTTTCTTTCAATGGCATTCAGACAAGGGTTTATAGCAGGATGCCTGTGTGGACCTACCTTTACTTCATAGAAAGAGGCAATGCTTTCAACCACCACCACCAGCAGCGTGACTCTTTGTTTCATGACTGACATGTCTATGATCTTTACCCCGGTGAGGTTTCTGAAAAATATATGTATATCAGTATAATTCAAGCAGGCGCCACATGCCCCCCCCCCCTCCTCTTAACTGCTGTATCGTCTGGTATATCCGTTTACTTTACCATTTTATTTCATTTATTATTTATTTGTCCCCATCAGACTGGATCACCGAATTTTTATTCATATGCACAGTTATAAACTAGATCTCTCTCTACCCAGTCTGTGAACAAGGGAAATGTAAATAGAAAATAACCATTTAAATACCGACCCTGTCATGTGACGTTGTTTATATGACTTACCAATAGTGTCCTACTCTTCTCTTAGAATCGTGTCTTGTTGGATCCGTTATGTAGCAGTACTGCTGTTTTGTTGAAGATTCAATGGTGTTTTACAGCAAATGATGATGATACCGTATTTAATTCTTTAATATTTAAGTCCTCTTACGCGTCCAGTTTTTCTAGCTGTAAAAGTTTTGTCATGTAATGTAAACACAGAACTACATTTTCATGCGGGTTGTCAAGTGACAAAAGACAAAACAAATTATATGCTAGCGTTTTTAGCAGTGTTTGTTCAATGATATTTCTTATTTACACAGCTTACATCTTCTAGACATCATTTCTCGTGAAATATGTCTTGAGACTATATTATTATTATACAAAGCCACTTCCCTTGTGTCTCTTGGTATGACCGTGACCTTGGTATCCGGCATTCGTAGTATACTCCAACCCAGTTCTAAATCCTTATAAATTATGCAATCCAGTGTTTAGTAAAATGTGCCTTGGAGTCCTATGAGATATAAATCCGTAGAGGTGCATCGATTTTAAGTTATAAATGTTAGTCTAAAATATTAGTCTTAATTCTTGTTAAGTACAGGTAGGTCTTTATTATCAAGACAAGCTAGTACTATAGAGAGCAAAAACATTCCAATTTTTTTGGAAAAAAAAGGCCCTGAAACTATACCCTTTATAGACATGTCCGTGTAGCAGTACAAGACCGTTCACCAGTCCCCCACCCCATCACACGATCAATGACAATCATAACACCATAACCAATTAGCCCCTTTT
>NW_019773738.1:1961-49415 GCF_001039355.2 Lingula anatina
TTTTGGGGGGGTGATCCCGTTTTGGTGTACCACCTATATAAGTCTGTGGTTCATTGAAAAGATTGATAGCCATTTTGCTTCACGTAACGCTGATGCAACTAGAAATACCATCATATAATACAAAAGGTTGGCTTCCAATGACAAAATAAATTGAATTGAAATTTTGATTCAAATCTCCACTTGCTATGCTTTTTAGCTTTTATCCTTTGGGTGGACCTTACACGATACACTTGGGCCCAGGTTCATCAACACTGGATACTCTAGAGAACGCTATCCATTAGATGCAATTGTTATCCTCTGGTCAGTTATCCTGTAGGTAAAGTTATGTTTTTCCAAACCCTCGTTATTATCGTTTTAGTTTCTGAAATTGCTATCCAGGGAATTATTAATGACTGTTATCCATAGGATATCGTTATCCAAAGATAGTGTTATCCATAGGATAACGTTATCCAGTGTAACAACGAGAATTTTTGCATAGAATGACGTCATCAGTCAGCTGGTCTCCGCTAGTGAGTTTCACCGTATTTGGCCATTAATATATATTAATATAAATAAAATGCAAGCGACACCGGCGGTTTATATATAGGCCTATATAAAATACAAGCGGAACCGTCGGGTCATAACCGCCATTGCCAAATTTTCAGAGATCCAATATTTTAAAATACTTTGTTTCAACTTGAAATAATGAACTTTGGTAAAGTGAAGAAAAACGCCATTCAGCCCAAAGAAGGCTGCCCTTTCATCTAAATGAGTTTGGTTCTTGGTCGTATTATTTACAGAACTTTGGAGTCGTAGTGAATGGTTTAAAATGCCACTCTACTGACAGTGACATTCTATTAAGAAGTAATGAGAATAAATGTACGCTCATTTGTTGGCTCTGCACGCGTAGATAATAAGGCCATGAGGGTTTGGGATCAACTCAAGGGATAATCAAAATGTGACCTGAAGTTTTGGCATTTCACCAAAAATTTTTTACGGAAATTTCGCCTAAGGTACTGTCTTAATTGTATGTAATGTAGACAGTTGTTATGGCAGTGCTAAATGACGAGATTTACGTAATTTACGTAGGAAATTTTGGGCGCGGTCTGTGAAGAGACTTGTTAAAACGCGGTCACAATTCCTAAACACATCTTAACTTATAACCTCATTAAAATCACAGAAATAAAACGTCTCATACGCCAAGATTTTATAAATGCATTTATTCTGGAAAAAAAAAACATTGTCATGGTTAGCAAACGAGCGAACCATTCACGCCGTCACACTGAACATACATGGGTTATGTGAACACCAATTTATTTAAA
The DNA here is from genome assembly GCF_001039355.2 of Lingula anatina. The sequence goes on from NW_019773738.1 coordinate 3,263, forward strand.
TACATGGTTCAGCTCCCCTTCAGGGCTTATGGTACCTTATGCACGGAGTACGTTTATGACAACGACCCTAATAGGGGGTCCTACATATCCTTCATATGCTTCAGGAGGTTAAAGCAGAGCGGGATTAGTTTTTTTTTTCTTTAACTGTCCGCAGCTTGTACTGGCACTTGCAGTTCGATAATAGATATTGCCAAAGAGACTCCTTTCATTTATCACGAGAGCTGAAGCTTAACATTTTAGGCAGTTGCCCGGATGTCTTCAGTGGCGCCCAAAACACGCCTCTCCCTAACTCCGTGAAGATAATGGATGACTAACAACAATTTAGTTATCAATTACTCTTGACCTAAAAAATGAAAAATAAGAAAATAGAACCAGTGGCTTAAAACCGAGAGGGACTACATGTTGCAATGTCTATGGTGGTTTAAAAAGCTTGGCACATTTTCTTTAAAAAAAAAAGGTAACATTTGCTGTCCAGCTGTGATGGCTTGTGACCATATGGTACTCAGTTAAATCGTTACAACTTGACTTTAAATGCACCCCAAGTTAACTATTTCCATACTGGAAATGGCAGAACCTCAGAACAATAGTTGACAAAGTCATCTTCAAACCTCCAAAGATAACATTGACATTACTGCTCTGGTACAACACAAATAAACCATAGCAAATGTTGCATAAATATGACCACAATATCAATTTGGATTGATCTACATCATATGAAAATGGTTGTATTTGATGGGAATTACAGTGATATATGACATGGCGCTGGTTTAACATACACACCAAATGAACTCATCATTAATGCAACTAGTTGATGCTCAAAATTCAAAATTTGGCAAAATGTTACTGCCAACAACAAAGTCATATCCAGATCCAATACAGTACCAGTACAATACTGTTTATCCAATTCACTTATTCCATATTGTTGAAATGGATTTTCTACATTAGGATTTTTTACATAAAAATTCGAGTCAGAAGACCCTCCAATTTCACTTGATGTCTGCCTAAAATAGGCAAAATACATTACACAATCAACATAATTTCTCAAAAGAGAATTTGCCAGCTTATTTTCTTCCACGGCATTGCATACTGAGGTCCTCATTCTCCTGTGGCCCTGGTCATAGAGATATTCAACAAAATGAGGAATGACAAAATGTCATGATCTTTTAAGTCAGCAATCATGCACAGTGAACATAAGTTTGTCACAGAGTTATCTACTCTGTGTGAAAGAAATTTGACTTGGAATTCGAAAATTTTGTTTAGGAATATTTTCAAGAGAAAAGCCTCATAACGACCCCGCATCAGTCACACTTGGCAAAATAAGGTTATATTTTAAAACATCTGAGATGAAATTGGGCCTTTTAAAAATTCCAAAAATGCAAGTGACAAAGGTGTGCAGCTTAACATGGGGGCTCCCCCTTACCAAATTAAAAAAAAAAATAATGTCTTACAAGCACCCAAATTTCTGGATAAAATCATTAAGAACTTCAGCTCAGAAACATGCATGCTTCAACTATTTCTTCACAAACTCCTATCAATGTAACATCTCAAGGACACTGGTTTGGGTAACCCTTTCTGCAACCAATTTTTTTCAATGTGAGATCACCGAGTCAAATATGACATCATATATGACCATGTGACCTCAACAGTGTCAGCTGTTGCTTCAAATGCAACAGATCAATAAAATGTATGCATGAAAGTGTTAAAATAACCACTAATTTACAACCTAAATATACAATCGTGGCAATCATTAAGCATTGCAGGTCAATGGTCCAGCAACTTATCCATCAAAGATGTATGTACTGCACAAGTATATCTATGGTCAATCCAACTGTGACCTGAACAAACCGATATCATCAATTTTCCGTGACATCATAATCAGTTATTATTAACCTGTGACATTACATTCTTGACATTCAAAATCCGTGACATCATCAACAACAGTGACATCAACCTGTGACATCATAATCTATTACATCATTATCGACAGTGACATCATAATCTGTGACATCATTATGAACAGTGACGCCATGATCTTTTAAACCAGTATGTCACAATAACTGACATCATATATAAGACAACATCATGATAAATGACATAATAACACCATCAGTACTCTGCTGTCAACAGAAACACTGCATAAAACACCAAAGAAAAATCTAATTTTCACCCCTCTTCCACTGATGAAGCTATGCCACATTTTTTCACATGATCTTTGCATCATGAAAATACATCATTCTTGTTCATCTACTACACGATTTTAGCTGGTTATTTCATGTTCTGATCCAGTTCAATCATTATATTGAACTAACACTACAACACAACTGCAAAGAAAACAACATCACCTCTTTTCCACAACATTTTCACCAGCACCATTCATGAGCAAATGCGTGGTATTACATAACATTGAAATCTGTCTGAAAAAACTTTTGTCATGATTTGGGTTTCCATTCTCTTCCCTCGCTTGCAGGAGTACAAATATTTTCACATTCATGTGAACACAAATGCACAGCGCCCAGGTAAATACCATAACTTATCATTATTTAACTTTCCTCTCCATCCAACCAGATTGCTACAAAGATGAGGAGACCTTGCCACCAATTTCATCTGTCCTTTTCTTCTTTAGAAAACCACCCAGCAACTTTCTTTAAAATTACCTTTGCACATAAGTAACCTTACATGGAAAACAATAACTGCTGGGCACAATGCTGCGCATCTTAAATCCTTAACATAAACCAGATCTGCAACCACCAGGTGTCACTCAAGTCGCAATGCCTCTCACCAGATGTCACTGTAGTCACACTCTGTCATCAGGTGTCACTTTAGTCACCAAGATTCCTGCTATCAACTATGACTAACGACCCAAGTTCTCTGTGACAATGCAGAAATATACATGTGACATTTGTTTATTACAAAACAAGACTATACTGATACTGATAGTGGTGGTATAATAATCTTGGAGTCATGGTCAGTGCCCGTGGTCAGTTCTTGTACAGTCATCTGTGTTGGTGAGTGGACACACTAGCTATGCTGCTGGTGTTTTTGCTCTGCACTGCTGCAAACCATTCTGCCACATTCACATCAGCGGTCTCATATTTCTTAATGAAAGGATGATCCTGTGAAAAAATATAATAGAAAATTATCAATTTTACACAAATACATAAATATAAAAGGGCATTAATTCACAATTTATTCACCAGCTATGAACAAAAATGACAAGATTGGTGAAAGATGTTTCTGTGCAGATTATCGTAAAATTATTTTTCAAACAGTTTATTATAATTCATGAAATATTTGGATATCTGATCATATAACATTTTTCGAAAATTTTCAAAATCTGATGAATTTTTATAAAATTAAAATTATTATATATCATAATAAAATGTGACAGCATAAGCACATTTACTACAGAAACGAATATGTTTCATAATTCACCTACCAGTAACTTCCTATATTTTGGTCTCTTTCGATAATCCTTAGCAAGACTGTAAAAGCAACATATGTATACATCAAGACTTCTTAATCAATAACTCATTAAATTGTACCTTATCATATTAATAAAACAGTGTCCTTAAGCATTAAAAAATCATCAAAGGATGAAGATCAACTTTTAAATTCTGTCTCATTTTCATGCATGTGATCCAATTTCTTAATAATTTTGTTGAATATATATTTTCAGAAATGTCCATATCTATTCAAGATTTGAAAACAATATTAATCAAAGGACATTAATCAAAGTTACACGAAATTCACTAAAACCAAAAAATAATAGGCAATAAACTCACCATTCCTTCACAAAAGACTGGAACTCACTACTGAAGCCTGACCCTGAGGGTAGAAGAGGGGGGTCCTCCTCCAGGACTTTTGTTAATACTTCAAAATCAGTTCTACAGTTTGTGTATGGGAATTGACCTGTAGCTAGTTCCACCTGCAAGTGAAACAACCAAGAATGGATATTTAGGATTGCAAACAGTAGTTGAGAACCTAGTTCAACTAGAAAATCACTCCGAGACCACAGACCTCTGCCAAGGCAGCAATTTTTGATTATTATTGATTATTGGATCACCACCAAAAACTAATCATCTCTTCCTTGGCTCATAAAAATCAGTCCATAACTTTTTGAGGAGTGTGGATATTTAGGATTGCAAACAGTAGTTGAGAACCAAGTTCAATACTTACACCCCACCCCCCCAAATAAAACAACCAAGTATGAATATCCACGATTGCAAACAGTAGAGCAGAGTTCAAAAATTACCGCTCCATTCTCTAAGCCCCTAGTGCATCAGATCTGCGATTATTTCAAAAATGCCATTTTGACCTTTAAAAGAAAGAAAATCTGCCAACTGGTGGAAAATTCCCATGCCTTACTGTTGATAAATCGTTCTGACTTGTTCTATAAAAACAAATAATTAAGTCTTATTTTGGTTTCAAATATTTATAGCAGACAACACACCACAAGTTTGTGAGTTGCTGCAAATGATCAGTCTACCTATATTAAAAAACTGGACATCTAAAATAATCTTAAAGTTAGTACATCTGAAACTTAAAAGTATTGCTCCTGCACATGGTCATGGCCAACCACAGCATAAAAAACAGGAAATTGAAAAACTTGTAAAACTAAAATACCTCTACTAAACCAATAAAATACTACTTAACTCTACGGTTTAGTAATATGATAGAAATTGCAGGTTAACGGAAACTGTTTAAGTACTAACGTATTAAAAATGAATGGTCACAGGCTGTGCAAAGATTTCAGTGCCTTTTAAATTGTCTTCACTTTTGTCAGAGTCATTGACCGATTCACTTAAAAACTTTAGAGTTAATGTGATTATTTAGTACAATTTCTTTCTCAAATAATTGTGAACCCACTTACTAGTAGACCATCAACAACATAAAACCTGTCTTAACTTATATTATAACACAAAGGTCATCATGTAAATTTTGATCTTTTTCATCTAACTAGGTCCTAACAATCACATAAATAGAAAAATTCCTTAAACACTACAAATTTTTACATTAAGCTTACATATCCCAATAGAATACAAGATACTTTAAACTCAAACAATAGCATGTTCAAATCCAGAAAGTTTTCACTTTTCAATTTGGCATCCAGATTCAAAGTCTGCTTAAAGGATTTGATTCAAGGTGGTAATAGGTTTTGTCACTTCACATAACCCGCAGGTCTTAATACTATTACAAAACAAGACTTGGACTTTTGAGCTCTTAAACTCTGTCAGATCATGTTGCCTGATATTATCAATTGATGACATTTCAAGGAGCAAATCTTTGTGGTAGCCCTGTGAGATGTATTGTAAAGCGAGCTTTTAACAGTTTCGTCTGGTTTTTTTTTTTGTTCTTCGATAATAAAATTAGAATTTTGTTTCTCATAAAAGACAACATGTTCAATAGGAATGACTGGCTTTGAGCCAGAAGTATCTTCCCAGCTGTCCAAGTGTAAAAAGGTTTTAAAAAGTCGGTGGTGATATTTTCCTTTTTTTCACTTACATTCTATCATAAACTGCTTTAATTTCAAAATATTAGAAGCTGAATCAGATGCCAGCAACTAAAATTGTTAAAGTTTGAAAACGTGACCTGCTTTTTTAAGGTAAAATCTCTGTCCAAAAATATGACTTCAAAATGACTTGAAAAAATATATTCACACGCCTCCAACTGCTGTTGAGTAAAATACAGTAAAGCTGGTGATTATACGAGTATATTTGAAACAAAAGGAGGCTAATCATTCAATTAAGCTGATTGCACTCAGTGATAGTCCCAGGAGAGTTGGGTTGGTCCATATAAACCAATGATGTCTTTATGGGAATGGGGTCTAAGACTTACCAGAGTAATGCCTAGACTCCACACATCGGCCCTGATGTCATAGTCTGGCCGGGTGGGATCAGGGGGTTCAATTCTCTCTGGCTGGAATAGACAAAGTCATGCCTTATTAAGTATAGGCGGCATTAAAGGTGCAAGTGTGTGACATGCATGCACGTGCATGTATGTGTATGTGTGTGCATGCATCCATGTGAATGTGTGTGTATGTGCATGTGTAATCTCCACAAACTTGTGGGAATGCAACTTAATTTAATCAACTGGGATACATGTCACGTTTTAACACTGTAACAATGGAAATATATATAAAACAAAATAAAAATTTGGAGACAGGCCTAGTGAGAAAATAGTACACACTTTATTCAATTTAATGGTAAATAGTTTTCCAAAATGGAGAACTACAGTTAACATTTTCTTCAAAATTGTAATTCCAATATAGACATGCACCTTATGTTGATAAAACAAAAACAAACAAAAAAAAAAAACAGCAGAGATAGAGAGGCTTCTATCCTGCATTAAAATGATGATAAAAATAGAGCTAAGAAACATCTAAACATAAAGATGCATGATACACATTCATGTTCCACAGCACAGATTTCAAGCTGGGGCCCCTGTTATGGATAGGCTAGAATAACTCACTGCCATATAAGCTGCACATCCTGCACTCCTTGTCTTAGCCTTGGAATCCACCAGTCTCCCACTGATGCCAAAATCACACAGTTTCACCACTCCATTTTCATCCAGCAAGATGTTGGAGGGCTTGATATCTGAAATGTTATACATTGATTTTATTCCCTCCTTGGCCGGTGTTTATTTACTTGTGATAGAAGCAGTGAAAAGGTATTAACAGCCTTAACAGTATTAAAAGAAATGAATAATTTGATATGGTAGATAATTGTTTATCAGTGTATACTGACAGTAATATTTCTGTTTCAAGAATCCAGGACTACTCAATCCTTTGGTAAAAAAAAAATCCATAAAAAATCTGTCTTCAGTTTCTTGCCCTGGTAGGGTAAACAAAAAACTCCCAATCTAAAATGATTCAGGTCACACCAGGGCTTATCCATGTTACACATCTTAAATTTCCATTAAGTAAGACCTATGTTTAATTAGCCAATATCAACACCTTACATTTTGCGTACCATTTTCAATCAACCTGTAAAAAATCATTCAGACAGAAGGCAGAACTATTTTAGGACGATCTTTCAAGTGAGAAGATATGGGTGACTGCAGGTTGGTCTCTCTCTGGTCACAGTTCATTGTTAGTATACAAACTATCAGTGTGCAGAAGGGCTGAGAGACGCGCGCATTAATTTTACCACATGCTTGTCCCTACCAGGGCAGTACAGCTGAACTGAATCGAGATTAGTTTTAGAAATGGGAAAAACCAATGGGGCAATTCAGGCCACTGTAACGAAATCTGTCTTTCAAGTAGAATCTTCAAAGCACATAACTTGAGCCATCGAACCTTTTACCTCAAAGTTTCCCCTGTTTACTTAATCCATTTTACTGATTGAAATTGACATGTCCTGCCCAGGAAACCATTGTACCAGTTGAGGTCCATTCAGACTGGGTAACCTTGAGCTGAAAATTGGATCTTGCCCAAGCAACCATTGCACAAGTTGAGGTCTGCTCAGACTGGACAACTTTGAACCGAGGATTGGATCCTGTTTAGAAAACTATTGTACCAGTTGGGGTCAGCTCAGACTAGACAACTTTAAATAGAAAATTGGATCCTGCCCAGGAAACCATTGTCTGATCAGACTGGGCAACTTTGAACCAAAGACTGGATTCTGTTTAGGAACCCATTGTACCTAATGAAGTCTGCTCAGACTGGACAACTTTCAACAGAATATTGTTCAGGGAACAATTGTACCAGTTGAGGTCTGCTCAGACTAGGCAACCTCAGAATGAAAACTGGTTTAAATATATCACATAATCATTCCACTTGATTACAAGAAGGCATTATTAACAAGCCATAATAATTACTGCTTGTGAAGCTACAATGCAGAGCGCATCTCAATGGTAAATTTTGAATCTTTCTAAGGTGTCATGCACCGATCTCAATTTTATGCTTAACAGGTTTCCTAAACAGGTGCTAGAAGTTCATACAGGTTGAACTTAATATTACCCTAGGTTCTAGATTCCGGTATTGCCAGCTCGATCTTGATTTCATATATAACCCATAGTAGCAATACCAGACTCTAGCGAACAGTGGCAACTCGGGGGCGTTCTTCTTCAAAATTCTGCCTGGGGCGCTTCCATATTTGGAAGTCACACGTCACAGCTGTGTCCGCCTGGATCCATATTTGGAAGTCATAAGTCTCGTACATCACAGGTTTGGCCGCTTGGAGCTGCCTTTCCCGCCTTGCGCTGAAGTCTCGTGCAGGCGAGACAAGAAGCAATTAAAGTTCCTGACGCGGAGTTAAAAGTTTGAAATGAAAATATCTTGCAGTCGAAGGTCAGTGCCACGATACAAGCAACATTCTGCTGTAAAAACTTATTTTCGTGTAGCCATTGCGCAGCCCTTATAGTGGTATCGGGCATACAGTGTAGCTGTCAAATTTGGCACACGGCAAGCACATGTATTGTGCACGTGTATATCTCAGGACTAAATGTTCTTTGATAAGCAAAAAATAAAAAAACATTGAATATATCTTTTCTTTCCGAAGAATATTATTTATTTTTTCACTTTACATCTTAAATACAGCAAATAAAATTAAATAAAGCAGAATTAAATTTGTTTTATGTTTTATTTTGGTCTGATGACATTCAACTGCATTTTCACTGCGGAGCAGTTCTATTTGATTGATGGAAAACTTTCATGGCCGCTGGTCTTCAGAGTTAGTAAAAGCGACTCCACAAGATATATTTAGCAAGCTAGCTTTTACGTTGCTCTGACGCTCAGGGTACTTAATATATGAACCAATAAACATCTAATAAACCATTTTAAGGCACTACAAAAAATAAAATAAAAGTTTCCATTCAACAGTTATATTTAGTGTGTTTTTCATTGCATTCTATCATGGTAACATGAAGTTCTTCTACAGAACCCTATCAGTCCAATTAAACTCACAGCTCTGATTTTCCTTTTAAGTTATCTAATTAAGGGTGTTGCATCCTGCTTTTGCCAAAAAATTGTTAAAGAATTGCTTTTTTATTCATACCATCTGTATTTATTTATATAAAAAATACAATTTGTTAAACAATTGATTTTTAATTCATACCATCTGTATTCATTTATTTATCTAAAATATACAATAAAAATTCTTTCTGATTTCATGAATATAGATTTTTTAATATAGAATAAGCTTGCCTACACCTAATAAAATGTTATGAGACACATTTAATGCTATCATGAAGATAAGAAATAGGATCATGATGAGCTGAGTTGTCAGTCTGATCTGGATGTCTCTTGAAGCACTGTTGAACCATAAAACTTATTTTGGGAAGGATAATATTCATTTCACTTTCAAGTACACAGCTTCTAAATTAAATTTTCAGTGATTGTTAAGCATCACTGGACAAGCAATGTCTCAGTTCAATTACTGGACTCCCTGTTCATACCCCGGATAGGCAGGACACCACCAAAGAAATTTTACTCTTCAATTTTTACACCTAACTTGAACTTTTTCTATTTTATCTACAGCTGATTAAATTTAAATCACATCTTTAAGTATTTTGAGTGATTGTTTCACAGTGTTTTAGCACTGTTGAACCATGCCTCCATGGTTCGATGATGAGAGAAACCTTGAAGCCAAAAATGACATTTTCAAAAATGCTGGGAGATTACGTAACAAAAGTCAGAAAAAAAAATCAATGAACACAGAAGTCAGAAAAAGTCTATCAACAACGTGTAATCATGTTTACTTGCCAAAGTATGTACCCCTTTGACTTTGACGGCTTTCCAAAAGTGTGCCTTTGACAAAGTTTCACACAGTCTGCTTCCAAGAAGTGACTTGCTAGTTTATTACTTTTTGATTATTCGCCAGCCTGCAAGTCTATCTAATAATGTATATTCAAGAACTTGTAGAGGGTCAAACCCATCAGGAACTTCTAAAAAATACAGGTTTATTTTTCTGATGTTGATCACATGCCCCACTGATGGATACAGAGAATGATGATAAAAGACAAAAACTCTACCCCTTCATCCAACACCCACCACTGACCCCCCCCCCCCCCCCATTATAGGCACTTTATTTTAAATCCAGCTTATTCAAAAATTATCTTTGCAACATTAAAAAGGAGAATATCTTGAAAATGAAAAGAATACTCCTTCCTGATATCTGCATGCTTGAGTATAGTAAAAGGACGGTGCTCGGTGCATGACTGAATGATTTTGCACAAAAAGTTTAAGACATTCTTTTTAAATAAGAATTGCCTAGCTAAATATTTAAAAAAGGACATCTAAATAAGGCTTCATTTACATGAAGAATCATTCAAGTCCAATTTATACCAGGACTTATCAATAGAAATTGGATCAAATGGCTTGTCAAAACAGCTGATTGCAACACGCTAGACCCATTTCCATTCTAGAATTGTGCTTGTCTAAACGATGTTATAGAGACCAGAATTTCTCTTAGTCCCCCCAATCATGCCCAGATTCCACTATCATGTTCACTTTATCCTACATTTAAACAATGTACAGAAATGTTGACTTCTTTAATTCAGACTGTCTAGAAATCTTCGCTAAATCAGTCATGATCCAAAGACTGTTTAAGATTATATAAAACATTTAGAGACCATTTATGAAACTGGTCCTTGATGTGGTAGGCTTACTGGTGTAATGTGTAACATGTGTGAGGGGCCATCTTTGCCATGATGCCATACTTTCAACCTTCCCAAAACTAAATGCAGACTTCTGTCACAACTCCTCAAACTGAACAATGCTTAACCATGATATAACATCACATCACAGGAAAACAAATAGAAAAAAAACACAAGATCAACAGGGCAAACGCCCTGCTCTATTTCATGGTGAAGTGCAATAAATAAAACTTGAATCAAATGGAATAATTTTACAAACAGTTTGCTAATACATTTTAAACAAAGTCTTCGATTTTCCTCAACACACAAAATCCAACCTTTAAATGGATATATCACAAAGCTAGCAATCTTCAATTGAAAGTTCTTTAGTTTGATGAAAAGTTTTCAATGATGACATTTAAATTATGACGCAAGAGACTGTCTTGAAAATCATCCCCACCTATCCTATCTTTCATCACTTAATCTCTCTGTAACATCCTGCCTATGACAATCCAGAGCATGCTTTCAAAGATCAAACTTCAAAGAACTATAACATCCATCCACATATTACACATGATATCCTCTCCTGACCTTATATTCTAAGACTTTTTTCAGTATTTGTGTAAAATGTGGAAAAAATGCCACAAACTTTCATCAGTTTATCTGATTTTTTTTCTGATTGTACAAGATGCCAATGCAACAGAGGTTCTAGATCTTAAGTGCCTTGCTTCAGGTGAGACACACAAAAGATACCTTTTATTATGAAAACCTTTCAACAGATACTAACAGCCTTGAGCTGATAAAGAAACATGCATCTCAAACCATCATTGCAAAATAAATCTAATAACTTAGGGGTAAGGTGATTTTCTTTCTAACAGAAGCGTTTGAATAAAATTTGGTTCTAAATAAAATATAGCTGTTATACTGAGCCCACATAAATGTGGATAGCAAAAACAACAATTATGATTTACCTCTATGAATGACTCCATGCTCTTCCTTGAGATAATGCAATGCTTTCACAATCTGAAACCAAAGAAAATAGTTGCATCACGGTTTCAAGTCATAAAAGTCCATCAAAGAAACAGGGATTAAAACTGTTTTGACTAAAACCATGCAATCATTACAGAAAAGACAACACTTAGTGCTTCAATCTCTTGTCTAAATCTTTTTTTGGTAAAATCATCACTGACCACTTATCCAGTTAACAGCAATAACTTTTAACATTTTTAAATGTGATATGATTCAGCACAACTGACTTATAACACTTTGTTGTAGAGGCAGTAGTTAATGCCACCTCTGATTATAATTTACAGATGGTTAATTCAGTAATATTTTTTAATATAATAATTGCACAGAATAAATACTCACTGCTACTGCCATTTTTCCTATAATCTTCTCAGGTATAGGTGCTTGTAGCACTTTCAATAATTTGTCTAAACATGTCGACATTAATTCCATGCAGATCCATACTTCACTCTGAAAAAATTATATTGAAACAAATGGGAATTCTTCTTTGTGACAACAGTTTTATACATTTCAACCCGCACAATGATGATATAGGCTGCATTAAAATTCATGTTTAATGTAACTTATCTTGGTACAATATGAAGACTTGATTCACCCAAAACTACTGACCCTTTTTTATTAAGTTCACAGGCTTTTGAATTAAACTACTTTACATAACTACTATATGGGTAAGTAAATTATAAGGACTTCACGGCTAATGCTCCTTTCTTAAAGTTACACAATGGGTTAGTTTTAATAACATCCTGAAGAAATACTTACTTCTGTAATAAAATACCCAACACATTGCACTATATAGGAACAATCATGGCTTTTTATGACTACATCCAGGTCCATGATAATTCTTTTATTTTCTTCTTTATTACCAGATCTTCTCATTTGCTGAAATGAAAAACAATATTATTTTATGTACTAAACACATTCTGATGCTTATACTTAATGACATGGTAATAATTTACACATTCAATTTTGTAATTGCCCTTATCTTAAAGTATTAAAGCTGATGCTCAATTTTGTGAGCTCTTTCAGAGAGCTTGAATTCTGCCATTATGTGATTACCCATAGCATTAAACTGATCAGTAGATGTTCTGATGAAGACTGATAAAGTCAGTCAAATATTTGACAAAAAAGTACTGAGTAATTGTCTGTGATACAATAAAATAACAAAATACAACTGTTCATCTGGACTGTGAAGTTTCTTAACGACCAGTAATATTTGTAAACAGTTTGTGGCAAAAACACTTCAGCCAAAAGGCTCTTTATGCCACAAGGTTTAGGAGTCTTTTGGCGCAAAGCAGAAACAGCGACCAATACAGTAACTGAACAAGCTTACACAATTTTACTGACCAAGCTTCTCCAATCTTACTATCATTTACTGTGAGACCAAGGTTTTCCCCAAAGAGTCATCCAGCTGTCTATTGGCAAAGTCATTAGCCTCAAAAGATGGCCTATACTTTCAAAGACAGCTGGAGGGCTTACAAAATGTTTGGGTTGGTTGGTTGGTTGGACTCCCTGTAAATCGATGACAAATTTGCAGATTCACATTTTGGGGACCATTCCCAGGACCTGTCATACAAACTGTGGATAGATCTATCTCTGAGAGGATTCTAGCTAAATTGCAATCAACTTAAGCAACTAAGATGTCTGTCAAGCCTACTGAAGCTGCTAGGGGGTAATCAATTATCATTTATTATCAGCTTCAGTAGGTGTGCCAGACATCTAAGCCACTTAAGATGAATGCAATTTAGTGAGAAACCCCTCAAAGATGGATCGATCCTATTAGATCAATCTAGGTATGGGAACCTAGTCTTACACTCCCTGTAAAAGGATGGCCAAATTACAGATTCACATTTTGGACTCCCTTTACCCCATATCCTGAGGAGACCCCTGTGTAAGACCACTGTAAAACAGGGTTTCACAATCCCCATGTTTGTTCATATGGTGCCTTACCTTGACAGCAAGTAAATGTCCTGTGCCCTTGTGCTTCATTTTAACAACATGGCCACACGTCCCCTGACCCAGTTCAATCATGGGTTCAAGGTCAACTATTTTACTTTTAATTTTCTGAAACAGAAAATTTTGAAAAATGCAGAGTTGTGGATAGAAAGAGTTTTAAAATACACTGAATTCACATGAAGCTCTAGATCAGCATTATATATTGTACAAATGTAGTGTGGAAAATTGAATGACTGTCAAAAGTATTGAATACAACTGCTCAGTTAAATTTTAGTCTTATTGGATATTTGAACTACAAATGAATGTTATCTTGAGTTGTTGGATTATGTAAACAAGGTTATAATTAAATCAGAATATAGTACTCCTAGTACTTACTTGACCATTAAAGTGTAAAATCCCTGCCTGTTTCATAATCTCATGATATTTCTGTTCTATGTCAACACTATAAAGACAATTAGAATCACAATTATAAATTATACATGTGTACTTGTAATAGTCAATTACAATAAATTACAGCTCCTTATGAATAATGGAGAGGGGGCAATGCAATCATGTTAACTGATCCTTAAAATTCTATGTGCATTTTGCATGCAGTGCCCCCGTTTTGAGACCTTTAAGGTGACACAGTATGGTGAAATGTTGTCACTTTAATCACTAAATTATCACAAAATGTAAACTTATAAGTTAAATTTCGAATTCCCAAATGCTGTTTTCTTAGGAAAGCTGAAAATCATGCCTTCTGACTCATAAGCATGGAAAGGTTTAAGTTAGCAGAAAGGATTTTCTCATGACAAAAGGAAATGCATCTAGACTTCAAAGAAATCACATTGCTTTGAAAAATAAAATTATTCACTTTTCTTAGGTATGATACAGTACAGTAACTGATATTCAAATATTGAGAATTGGATGTCATGAGCCTGCCTAATGACTGTATCTCTTATGCACAGCTAGACATAGGTAAAAATCTACATATCTAACCCTAGACTTAACCAACACATAATTACAACAAAACAGCGTGCAATGAACAGAAGTATTACTGGCACATCATATCACCATGCAATCTCTCATCTATTCTCTCATCTGCAAGACATTTTTTAAAATAATGTCAATGGGTTTTTAAATCAACACAAGAACACATCTGTTGCCTATAAAACCAGATAATTCCTACCATCAAAATAATGATCACATCTGATAGACACAGTTTGTCTCACCTGTCTAAAGGTTTTGTAGTCTGTGGGGAGGTGGCCCATTCAAACCTCTGCCTTGTCCTTGTGTGAGGAGGAGCTGAGCCTGGCCGGGATATAGTGGGACCAAAACCAGCTGTGTGGAAATTGATTATAATGAGCACAATGAAGATCCAGATCCAATTATCAATTGCTAGTATTTTTTTACTTAAATATATTTCATTTAAATCATATCAAGTGGGATTGACAGGTAAAAAATGAATTCTTTCATACAGAATCAGCATCATTATAATTACTTGATAAGTATGTTAACTTTTTTTTTACAACATTACTTGGAGAGCTATATAATGCTGAATATACTAAAGATTATGGTGCTCAGGTGATAGATCAAAACCATATTATTAAAACCAGTAATTATAATCATTAGTATGATTTGCAACAGAATTTCCTCGTCTTGGATATAATTCATACAATATAGTTTTCCAACAAATTGTCATTACTTGGGTGAAAAAGTCCTGCACAAAAATTATCTGCCAAAGCTTCACATATCATTTGTTTCAACTTTTCTCCTTACCACTAAATCTTTTTCATTGAAAAGGTAATAATTGAAAACAGGTGTGTGAAGGCTTACACATCAAACAAAGCCCCTTTTGTTTAGATAAAGTTCATAACTGCCATCATTTTATCAATTATTAGCAGAGTTAAAAAGTCAATTTTTCATTTGTGTAGAAAGTATGGCTCACTGAGATGATAATAAATGGTGTTCACATATTTTTCAAGTCTCAAGTACTTCAAACCTGTTTTGTAACAGAGTATAATATTAAGTTAATAAAACTGGGCAGTCCTTAAAGATTGGAAGACTTTCTCATAAATAGTCCAACCAGTTAAAGGTTTGAAAACTAATTTTGCAGTTGCAAGTCTACTAGGCTGCTGCACAAAAAAAAAATGATAGTCAAAATGAAGTGAGTCAGATGGATAAGACTTGAAGAAATCAAATGTATAAGTATAATGCTGGGGTAGCACTAACACTCGCCAATTTAGCCAAATGCTAAAACTGACTTAAATTGGCTAAAGACAAAGTGCTTGATTTGACTTGTTTTAGTCAAATTATAGCCATTTTCATAACAAATTGACAAAATTGTGGTGATTTGGCTAAGCGAAAAAAAATTGCTAGCGCTACCCCAGTAATGCATGCATACATACATTCTCAAGTCATCCAGTTGACTTGACCACTTTTCTGGTACATAGAAAAGGACACATGGGTGCTCAAACATTAATTTGATAACATTTAATTATTCTTTATTTGAATTTTTATTATTCTTTAATTATTCTTTAATTACATAAATAGTTCACAGATTGATACCACTACTCAAAAGTTCAGCAAAGTCACCTAGCCCTTCAGGCTAAATGACTGAAGACTGAAGAAGACTTGTATCAAAGACCGCGAGAGATGAAGAGCAATGTCACAAATTTGTACCCTGAATCTGGCTCTGACAGCTTGGGTTGGTAAGTTTCCACATTAATGATAATAAAAAAAGGATTAATGGCATGTTTGACTCCAAGATAACACGGGGAAGTATTGTAAAGAATGCAAATGCAATATCTGCGCAATATTTCCTCGGGCCAAAATAAGGGGATTCCCTAGAGAATTTATTTTTGTCTCTGTAAAAAAACCGAGCCAGAAGAATTTTTTATTTTGTTATCATTTTTGTCAAACATTTAACAAAAACACCTACTTGGTCTCTGTCTCCTTGGGCTCTCTATGTGAAGTCCGAAGTTTCGAGGTGTGCGATCGCGTCTGTGGGACTCATTTTCAGCTTGCAGTCGCCTTTCTAAGTCATTCAATTTGTTTTGAAAGGCACTCGTCGCCATTTTGACTGAATCATGTGATTTTAGCACTTTATTCTTAGCCATGATAAGCGATGAAGATATACTTAAATATGCGCGAAATTGCAGTAAAATATATTCATTGGAGTAATTTTTTGTAAAGATTCCGAGAAACTGCTCATTTTTGATTCAGAAATTGAAATCGAATTTACATAATAACTATATAACAAAAGTAAGTCTGAGAAAGGCTCGCTAGCTCTGTATGTGTTAAGGGAGGTTCGCTGTCCGGGTGGTCGCAGCAATATCATTTCCAATGTGCGATTTCCAGTGAGTTATTAGGGAAAAGAAGTCCTTTCTCAGATTAATGATGAAGTGTTTCACTTCTTCACTGCATGCCTCGAGAGTGACAAAATCATATGAGGTAATCACTTTATCCGTCGCTTGTTATGACTGAAATGAGGTCTGTGTACATTCTACAACCACGTGGCCCGACAAAACAAACTTACTCGGTATCCGAATAAGTCCGGTTTTTATTTATCTTTACATCTGCTGCCAATCCTGTTAAGAAGGGCCAGTAGAACTTCTCAAAGCGGAGAAGAGATTATTTATACATATTGCATTTAGCATAATATATTAATGATTTCGAGAAGATAAAAATCAATTTAGTAATCCAAAATTAACCATCGTTCAGATGGGGTCATACTAAAATACGCAAACTGCGAAGTCCGCGAAAACCTCAAGTTGTATCATTACAACTGCAAATATTCGGCTAATTTGTGGAGAACATCGAATGTTGGTAGTTTTTTTATGAGGTTTTCGCCGATCAACTTTTGGTTTTCGCGGTTTGCGTATTTTGGTAGGACCGGTTCAGATATTAATATGTGACCGAGTTTTTGACCTGGTCATCAACTGGTCATGACATGGGAATGGGAGATCTGCACTGACCCGGATACAAGTTGTTATGATAATTTAACTTGATTGGGCTGGTCAGATCTGGATAAAAGTGTAATGGAACTTAAATTGGAGAAGACAGAGGAGTCTTTAGAGTCTCAGAGCATGGTATTTATTGGTTAAGAGACTCGGGGAGTAATTTATTGTTTTGAATACCTTCTACTAAACATGTAGTATTTAATTTTGGTAATCTAAAGTGGTGACTTTCCTATAACTGGAGTTCATTGTTCTGTTCAGTCGTTTAGATAATAAATTTGATGAAGAGTATGTACAAGTATAAATGACTTTTATTCAGTATGAGCAAGCTATTGTTTTATTCTCCTTTTAAGATTGATTTTTTAAAGAAAAATGTTTTTAAATTTTTAGTCCGTTCTACTCTGTGGTAAAAATAAAGTTTAGTGAACTATTTTTAGCTCAACTGTAGTCTGATTTTGTCTATCTTTGTTAATTTGTACATCTACTTCTATGATTTGTAACATAACCAACTTATTTTACTGTTAGTGGTTATTACAATTTTATTAATAAATATTTATTTATTATAGTCACTGTGATATATGTTTATTACTTTATAGAGTGCCCTAAATTCCTAATTCTCATGGAGATCATTCCAGTAAAAAGTGAACATTTGGGTCACATCAATGTCGTACACATTTTGTGTAATATTTGCATAATTTTGATTTGCCCCATTATTTTTACCATTTAAATAAGTGCCTTCCAATATTGAAAGAAATCAGCAGTAATTTAAAAGTGGTGTAAAAAGCAAATATCACGCAAAGTTTGTGTGACAATGACATCACATTCACTTTTTAATGTAATGAACCATACTTGTCATTAGATTTTTCATCTTTTTCTTAGTTCTTTTGGAAGAATGCCTTAATATATAAATATAAAATGTTTGATGAAAAAGATTTAAACCCTAAGCTGCAAAAGAGGATTTTTATTAGACCCCATTCCCATAGATTTTAGATCGATCTATCCCTGTGGGGAGTCTCTCTAGATTACTGTCAGCTTAGCCGGCTTAAGTGTCTGTCCTGCCTACTTAAAGCTGTAAGGGGGTAATTAACTATGGTGCGCTCGGCTGACTGCAATTTAGCGTGAACCCCCAGGGAGTTAGGTCAATCTAAATCTAAATCTCTAGATCGATCTAAATCTCTGGGAATGCACCCTTAGATTACATATATACTGTATATAATATTATTTAAATGCTAGCAAGATAATTGCTTATGAAATATTGTTATTCATTTGTAGTAAATTATAACAGCTGGTATGGTGCATTGCTTTGTATATATTAGAGCGTTTCAGATTGCATTTGCTTGGGTTTAATATCTTGGTCAGTGGTGCAAAGCACTTTTTCATATAGCACACTCTTCCTATGTATCATTGTATTCCTTTATTTGAACTTAAACTGTTACTTTAAACAAAGGGATATTAATTAAAACACCAGTATCGGTCGGTGCATCATTTCAGACGCCATGGAAGATGTTTCAGAGGTGCCAGTCCTACTTTCAGGCTGTTTCTACGCAAGGCACCAAGATATGCCCAAAACCAACTTTAGATGTAAGTGGAGGGTGATGGTGCATGTTACTGTCTACACATATACTTTATTTCTATGCTATATTATATATACCTGCACATGTACTGTATATTATGTGGTGCCTGCTCTCTTGCATGCTGTTTTATTCCCAGGTTAATTCCTAGACCTCCATATTTATAGTAACAGGTGTTCCAGCACTTTCATATATAAATTTTGTCAAGTAGCATGCTGAGCTTGAGATAAACTGTACAGGAATTTAAAAGGAGATGCTGAATCCACTGAATAGAAGCCTGGCTTCTTGAAACCATAGTGTGTATATTATAGCCGAATGCTGAACGTTATCTAATTTGGCTCGAAAATGTAAGATATTTCACCGTTCTTGACAAGTATGTTAGTTATTGAATAAGGTGAATTTTTTTAATTGACTGAAATCCTTATATTTTTTTAACTAGAAAATATTATTCTAGACTCTAGAGTGAACTCCAGTAACACCATGAAACTGACAATATACAGTGAATTATATGGAAAACTATGGTACCAGCAGAGATATTCTCTCACTGCTACAGCAACACATTTTCTGTTTTGTTTTTAAGTGTTTTATATTTAGGCCAAGTAGTAAAGGTAAGATTGGCTTCTTTGAATGACACATATGACTTAGTTTAAATTTGAGCAAGGTAAAATACATTTGACAGTGTTTCATATTGGTGCTGTATCTTTTCAGGAGGCCATAGATGCTTTGAATGGTCTGCAGTCAAATGCTGCTGTCATTGAAAAGAAGCGACAAGACAGGGAGAAGAATGGGCCAAACGTAACACATTCAAATGTGCCAGAAACCAAGAGATTATCAGAGCTGGTTGGAGTTACGGTAAATACATTATATCTACACTGTATAGATCAGCTCTTTCTTGTATACTTGGCATAATAGATTTATTTATTTTCAGTGAAAATTTATGATTTTGTGATGTGTGATATTTTCTATGAATATGCATATTTTTACGAGATTCCAGACATGACAGCTTAAGGTAATGTGCCATGAATTTCGAACAGTAGAAAATAATTAAATTTGGGAAAAGATCGTTCTGGCCGAAATTCATGAAATGGAGGTGCTCAGAACTTCCAAAAGTTCGAATTTCATGGAATTCTGTCAATTTTGACTGGAAGTTGTCTGTTCGTCGCTAGGCCTTCTCCCGACGATCTATTTAGAGTTACCATAATGTATGATTGTGTGAGTGTCGGTAATTGCGACCAAAGGTATACACGTACTTTCACCCGATCACTGAGTATGGCCCATAGATAGAGCGGTACTGTTGTCTAGGGCCGCAAAACAGCATCGTTATCNTAACAGATGTAAGAAATTTCCCCCAAGTGAGAATTATATGGCATTTCCACTTTCATAAATATTTCAATTTAAATGATAAGTTACTTGCATCAAGATAAAGAGTTTTAAGTCTAAAAAAGAATTGCATTCATGATTTAATTTGAATGTGCAGCAGGTGTGCTGCATATTATTGAGGAAACAAACTGTAGTGAGACCATGGCATGTTAAGAACAATCATTAATTTCATAAACATAAAACAGTCAATTTAGCATCTCCACTTAACTAGACTAGACTCCATAATGGAATTTAAATCAGATTACACAGTGGTATAGTAAATTTTAGTCAGATGCTAAAATATATTTTATTTCAGCTGAATGTATATTTGGTGGTGTTTAAATTTTTGATTTGGACAACATTTGTCAAAAAAAAAAAAAGTTTACCCTGTATTGGAGTCCAGTGGGGTTCGCTTTAGGGGTTCCTACATGCAATTATTTATTTATTTATTTATTTATTTATTTATTTATTTATTTATTTATTTATTTATTTATTATTTTTACATCAGTAATAGAGTTTCTGATTAATGTTAGGAAGTTTACTGGAACACACCTAACTACCATCCTTTTATGACCGTTTCATTTTCTCCAGTTAGATGACATTGATAAGCTGAACGTCATCCATGTCAGTGGAACAAAAGGAAAGGGTTCCACGTGTGCTTTCTGTGAAAGTATTTTACGTGCTCATGGGTATAAAACTGGTTTTTACAGGTATGTACACATTCTTTTAAGGGAAAATGAATTGAAATTTGGTATATAAGGATAATGGCCTACTGGACAATAAGAACTTCCCAAAGTTAGTTTGATTTTTGACTGCGGCCAAATTTGATTTTGTTATGAATTTCAAAAAAAAAAAAAATAATAATAATGAAATGCATCTGCTGTTTTCAATTTTAAAAGAATCAAAATGCATCTGCTGCAACCAGATATCCCTTGATATTTTGTCATGGCCATGATTAAAACTTCTGGACTTATTCA
The DNA here is from genome assembly GCF_001039355.2 of Lingula anatina. The sequence continues at coordinate 24,662 of NW_019773738.1, forward strand.
ACATCAAAAATTAAAATTTCTTTGAGCAGTTCCCCTCACCTTGTCGAGGTCAGAGAAAGGATCAGGCTCAATGGTCTTCCTCTTTCTAAGGACATGTTCACTGACTACTTCTGGCAGTGTTACAACAAACTGATAGAAGGAAAGGTAAGTCAGACCGGAAACTCTTGCACATTTCTTAATGATGTTCATAATTTCTGAATAAATATTTAATGTTACTAATTTTTTTTTCATTTTAGAACCCATCCTATTGTAATATTTTTATATTTGAATTTCGTACTGCAATATATATAGAGTAAGTGATTTTTTTTCCTCAGGACAGTGATGGAGGAAGCATGCCATCTTACTTTAAATTCTTGACAGTTATGGCTTTCAAGGTGTTTGTTCAAGAAAAGGTATTTCATAAATCAGACATACCATTATTTAAATATGTGTAATAGTTGTATAAATAAAGCATTTGTGGCATAGTGTTTTTCTTTTACTTAAAAATTTTAAAAATATAATAACATGCACATTGCTCTAGAATGTAGCAGTGTTTTTTAAAACTACATAACATGGTTGACATTTTGTGGAACATTCATATAAAGTACAGTCTTTTCAGTAATTCAAATTCTCATATAGATACTTTTCTTTTTTCTCTGTAGGTAGATGTTGCTGTGATTGAAGTTGGAATAGGAGGCCAGTATGATTGCACAAATATTGTCAGGTAGGCACATTGGTTCTGAATTGTTGCTATGTATTCTAACATTCATAACTGCAATAATTCCACATTCTAATTTCATTAAGAGTTAAGAGAAGACTCCAAAATTAAAAACTAATAATTCTTATTATCTGGCTTTATAGGTCAAAGGGTTTTCAAGGATTTATGTTGCTACTTTGGTTATTAAGATAGTGAAATTTGCAGGGAAATGAATTTATTGTTACATAGAGGTCTGGTGCTCATTTTGTGCATTTCAATTTTAGTTCAGTTGTATTCTCAACAGTATGAATGCAGCATGCAAGTAGTCTTCAAACTATAATTTTGGAGGGCTTGGACCATTTCTTGTGTTTCTTGAACCAACTATTTATGACTCAAAATAACTTTTTTAAGGGTCTACCAGATTTCAAGATTGAAATTAAACAGTTAATGTTGCTGTTAAAGGGATGTGCAGTGCAACATATAAAATAGCCATTGATCAGATAATATATTATTTTCATTTTTGCAGGAAGCCAGTGGTGTGTGGAATAACATCCCTAGGTATAGACCATGTCAGTATTTTAGGAGATACAATTGAAAAGATAGCCTGGCAGAAAGCAGGGATTATGAAGGTGCCACATATTACATATTCAATTTATTATTAAAATCAAAGTAGGGAATTTATGGACACACTACAAATACTGCTCTATTGTTGGCTATAAAAGAATGGTAGTAATTTGTTATCATCCTGAGCCTTTCAACTGCCATAAGTTTCCTGTAAGAAATGGTTGAAATTATTTGGGTTTGGGGTATATTTTCTTTACCTTGTATTCAAAGAGTTCAATTTCAATTTACAATATTGAAGATTTGCTTTTGGCCATGTTAATGAATGAAGCCTTGCAACATTTCCATCTAATATCCAGCCTGGTTGCCCAGCAGTTACAGTTCCCCAGCCAGGAGATTCTTTACAAGTCATCAACCAGAGAGCTAAAGAGATAGGAGTAAGTGCATGTAGAGATGTAGAAAAAATGAGAATGATGTGAGTAGAATTGCCAGCCATTATTATTCAGCAGTTTAAAAAAAGTGTCAAAAAGCACCAAATTTCAGGAAATAATTTGTTAAATTAAGTAGGTCTATTTTATTTTAAATTTGCTGTTGTTGTTGTTGAAAGTTATGTTTGTTCAATAATTTTTTTTTTTTTTTTTTTTTTTTTTTTTTGCATAACAATTTGATTCAATAGGAGAGAGTGTTGTGAATATAGTAAGATTGTAGCAATCCTTCTCTTACAAAAATGTTTTATCTTTCTGCTCATGGCTGTACACATTACATAAAATCTCTTCTACTTTTAGAGTTCACTGACACTAGCTCCACCTATAGAGAAGTATGGCTGGTCATCAAGCTCTTTGGAGTTGGGTATTGCAGGTGATGTACAATATAACAACGCTTCACTTGCTTTACAACTATGTCATACATGGTTGAAGAAGATGAAGGGGCAACAGGGTAGGTATATTCTTATTATCTTATTATTTGCAGTATATATATGAATATGAAGACTGATTATTAAACGGAATTTGAAAAAAATTATGTATTCATGATTTGAACCTTTGGGAATTGTTTTACTGATAATGGCTAGACTTATAAGTGATACATTTTCTGTGCTAATTTTTTGTTTTTAGGTCACTGGGAGATCATTTGGTTTTAAATAGTTTATTTACGGCTCTAAATTAAAGCAAAATAGAGACTACCTTTACTTTACACCCTTTTTGTTTGGTAGATCTTACTAAAAATGGTGTCATTCCCCCTCAACCTCATGGCCAGAGTGAAAATGTAGATGGAATCCCAGAAGCAAATATATTCGCAGTCACAGATCTTTATCACCAAGGTAAAATTTTGTAAATGGAGCTATTTCTGACTGAGAGAATTTTGTATCGTTGGAAGTGAAATCTGTAGAATGTGCACTGATGTCATATGTTTTTCTGACGTGTATATTCTCAGAGGAAAATCCATTCTCTGTATTAATGATTTATTGAATATCAGTTGTTCAAAATGATTATAATTCTGTGCACTACTATGCATGCTTGTATGCAAATTTATAATATTAATGTTTTGCAGGTCTGAAGAAGTGCAGCTGGCCTGGTCGAAGTCAAACACTGAAGCAGGGCAGGATTACTTATTTTCTAGATGGTGCCCATACCCCAAGAAGTATTGAGGTGATAGTTTAGACTGATGTAGACTGAGGAAACTAGATTTCAGCTATACTTTTTGACAGCACTTTTATAATTTTAAAAGGTTTAGTTTATGACTATTTTAGATTAAATTGTGTACAAAATGTAAAGTTTAAATATTTAGTGATTTGTTTGATTTATAATATTAGCTAGCTTTAATATGTTCATGAATATATTTTATGTGTTTATTGACTTTTATGTAATTGTTAAGTAATAAAACGGTATTCTCATTTGATGTTTTGACTTAAAGTTTGATTTAGACTTTGTACAATTTTTCTTGCTTTGTTGAATAGGTTTGTGGAGAGTGGTTCAATAAAGCTTCATCAAGAGAAAACAAGGAGTAAGTATTAAGGATCCAGTCATTTTTGTTGTTCACTGTTGAAATATTTATTGTTATATTTGCTGATAAAAGGAAAATATTACTTGTGTGGATTTGAAAATATTTTTTTACAGTACAGCCACATGTTATTTCTTGAAAAGTAAAAAGAATATTATTTAATATATCTGTGAAACAATTGACATTTCTTTTATGTGATACAGTAAACAGTTTCTGTAAATTTTGTATTAAATATTTAATTACTTGAAGAATTTTCTTTTTCATGAACTTTCAATTATGAATTTAAATAGAATATAGAAACAAACATTTCTCTTTAAATTTAATTTAATTTTCAGAAATGGCAGAATTGTACGTGTGTTGCTTTTCAATTCCACAGGAGAGAGGGAGTCAAGAAAAATACTGAAACCACTTGCGGTAAGGAAGAAGTCAAGAGTTTTTTTATTGATATTGTGATGCTGCTGCTCCCCCCCCCACCCCCTCTCCCCTGTAGTTAAAGGGATGGAGACATTATTTGTGCAAGAATAAGGAATTCTGAATTTCTAAGGGTGCTTTCCCAGAGATTTAGATCAATCTAAAGATTAAGATTTAGATCGACCTAACTCCCTGGGGGTTCACGCTATGTTGCAGTCAGCCGAGCGGACACCATAGTTAATAACCCTCTTACAGCTTTTAGTAGGCGGGACAAACGCTTAAGCCGGCCAAGCTGACAGTAATCTAGTGAGACTCTCCACAGGGATAGATCGATCTAAAAATCTATGGAAATGGTGTATCATTAACATGTGATATAAACTTTTTAAACGTGAGCATGATTTAGATTATAGGAATATAGATGAAGGAAAATCGTTGATCGTTGAAAATCGTTGATATTTTCAGGGATGTGGTTTTGATTGTGCAGTGTTTTGTCCTAATATTGTCTCAACTAGTGGAGACCATGCAGGTACAGTTTTAAGTATTTACTTACTTTATTGAAATGACCTAGAAATATCTTGCAACAGAATGTGTGAGGCAGCAAATAATATATGAATTTAGCTTATTGACAGATAATTTTGTCACATTTCTTTAAAAACCAAATACTTGCAAACATCTTTGAATTTCATTTGTTTTATATTAATTTGTCATGATGTTAACATCTTTACTTCAGATTTGACAAACAATATGGTAACCATGGAAAAGCAAATGTTGCGCTGCCAACAGAACAAAGAGGCCTTCGTCCAGTTGCTTCAAACTGCCTCTGCGAATGGTCCCAGTGATTCGGATGAACATGATATTGAAGGTATCCCACGGAAACGATCAAAAAAGGAGTACAACTTGAAGGAGTTGGACATTGACTCTGACGTGAATGAAAACCTCACAAAATCGTATGCACAAAATGAACTGAATGATTTTGCCAATTCTACCTCAGCTCCACATCCATTCTCACACAAGGCAACCATTCCAACCTATGCATTTCCCACTATAGTGGACACGTTAGGTTTTGTATCTTGCGGAGAGGCTGGACCTATTCCTAGTAATGTGGACCTCCCAGAAATCCTTAGCACTGCCAGTACTGTCCATGTCTTGGTGACTGGGAGCTTGCATCTTGTTGGTGCAATGTTGAGTGTATTGAATCCAGACTTAAATTAAGTAGCTCAAATTGGTATATATATTTTTTTTTTCTCAGGTCACACATGATGCTTTGAGCCCATGCCATTTTAAAACATGGCTGTGTGGCCTAAAACGAATAACATTGTATGAATGAATAAATAAATGAACAGATGTCATTGGTATATAAAAAATCATATATGAGGTCTCATTGGGTAGCACATTTACCTATCCTTTGTATGTATGGGATGCATTTTGTTATTAACTTTGGCAAATTAATTGTTAGCCTTTTTCAGTGTCGGAATGAAATAAAAATAAGCTAATGGGGGTCACTTGTTTTCAGAACACAACTGTCGACTTTTAACAGATCATAATTATTTATTACCGAAAATTATATTTTTGGATGCTTGCATGTCTTTTTGTGCAACTTTTTAAGAATGATAAATTACTTTTAAATATTATTTGGTATTGTAAATTTTCATTTTCTATGAACACTGCAAATTATCTGAGTGTATACTATGTTCATTCACTTTTATCTACAGTATATTCTCAGTAATGTTTGGATATGGGTTTAATATAAAAGAATAGTTTTTAGTTGGACATATGTTAATACCTACAATCATGAAATGGAAAGTAGTTTCGATTTAGTGATTTGCATCCTTGATGATGTGGATCCTTAATTTCTTGCTGTTTGTAACAGCAAAATTAGGTGCGGCAATAAATTACGAAACATGAACTATTACCTGACTATCATTATTTTTATGTATTATTTCTTCCTCACATTGGACTTATATTATTTAGCTGCAAAATTGAAAAAAAAACTTCAATTTACTAATCGCCTTCGTTCAGAACAAAAATCTGTACATGTAGTTCTGATATTTCACCTTTGAACTACAGAAAGCATTCACTGCGATAGTTGAGATATTAAATTGTGTTTGTTGAGAATACTCACCCGACGTATTCATGCGCCTCAAATTTACACGAGCTTTAGTAAAAGATTCAGCATGAAATTATCAGACATGGATAAAGCGACTTATAAATCATTACAAATTGAACTGCACAAACTGATGTTTTTGTTGAAACTGATAGTACCTCGTTTGGGAGTAGTTTTTCGCGTAAATATTTCCTGCTTGCGCAGCAGGTGATCGGAAGTGTTGTTAGGCATCTATCCCAAGGTGGCAATATTCTATATTTGTGTGACATTTCCGCAAATAGACACGCAGGCATAGTACAATGATGCACAGTGTCTCTTGTCTTCATTGAAATGCAGTTTTCTGTTCTGATGCATGAACACCCTAAGGAATTGGAAGTAAAGTGTGTTGTTTAGACCAAACTGGAGTTGAGTTACCATCTGTCTTGGACAGAAAATAATCGAACTCGTGTGAGTTGTTGGCGTTTGTCGTCATTAAAGTAACAATCGTCATGAGCTTCTTTAAGAAACTGTTTTCCGGAGATGACAAGGAAAAGGCAGCGCAGTCTCAGGTTGCCAGTGCTACCCCACCCCCTGGGATGCAAACCATGGGTGTCAGCCTGCAAAGAAAATTTGCAAAAGGAGTGCAGTATAACAGTGAGTAGCAAGATTAATCAAGTTACATTTAACTGCGTTTCTGCTTGCTTGTTTTCCTGTCTTTTACATTACTTTTGCTTATTCCTCTGATGCCAGGGGTGTAACCAGGCATATGCACGGATGCACTGTGCGTACAATTTTTGGAGCCAACCATGATATTATTCTCCATTAATTCAGTGTATTTTTCAAGGAATATAATCGTACCTGGGAATTTTCAAAATCTGTGCGTACAATTTTCAAAGGTCTGGTTACGCCCCTGGATGCAACACTGTTAACTTAAGCTGATAGCCTGATTCAATGTTCTTCTCATGTACATAATTTTCCCAAGATATCAGTCACTTAACACATACGGCCGATTTCATAAAAGAGGTTTAACTAAACCTAGTTTAAGGCTAAAACCTAGTCTAGCAAAACCTAGTCTAACTCAAGACCTAAATTGCATTTCACTAACAGTGTAGGAATGCCAGAAAACCAGGTTTAGCTAAACCAGTTTTAACTTGTCCTTGACCTCCTGTTGAATGTAACAGGCTTACATAGACAAAGAAATCACTGAACTGTGTCAATCAGGTAGGCGTAAATGAATAGATGACACACACTAGCGTTGAAGCAGATAAGCTGTGTAGCTCATATGAGAAAAAACTTTGGAAGTAAAGAGCACGTGAAAATGAGCCGAAAGAGAGCGGAGAATTTTTCTGCTGAAGAGAAGGGATACATCTCAGAACTAATAAAGGAGAAGTCCAACATCACTGAATCAAAGAAAAATGATGTCACATCAAGTCAAAGAAAAAATGAGGAGTGGAAAGAAATTCTAACAAGATTGGCAGCACATTTTCCACAAGCCGGGAAAAGAGCTGAAAGGCAGGTGAAAGACTTCTGGAAACGAGCGAAAATAAAAGCTAAGAAAGAATTTGCAAAAGTTAAAAAAGCTGCAAAAAAGACTGGAGGGGGGCCAAAAGAGGTTGAATTAAGTCAAGAAAACCAAGCAGTGATAGATCTTTTTTCCAAGCTACAGAGTTAAAACCTGGGTCTGACCAGGTTTATTTTTAGACTTGGTCTGTGTCCATAATCCGGGTATCAAAAACTTAGACCTCAATTATGAAACACAAACCTGTCTAGACCAGGTTTAGAATGATGTTAAGCCAGGTTTTACTAGACCACTGGTCCAATACTAAAACCTCCTTTATGAAATGCAGGCAATCCCTAAACCTGGTGTAAACTCACTTTAGACCAGGTTTAACTTTAAACCTCCTTTATGAAATCGGCCAATAGTGTTTATCTCTCATCTATAGTTTGGTGTAAGGACTTTTTCCAGAACGGTATCATTATTTCCATGTTATCGTTTCTGCATGTTTGTTGTGATGTTTCCTGATCTAAAAGAACAAGATGGAATTTTATTCATTCAATCTTATTGTCTTAACAAAAGTTAAAGTATGTTATAAATGGCTGTTTTGATTGTTCTAGTGAAAATCATCATCAAGGGAGACAGGAACGTTGGAAAAACATGTTTGTTTTATCGATTACAAGGCCAGAAATTCAAAGAGGAATATATCCCCACCGATGAAATACAGGTACATATTTATTTATTATTGATTTTATATTTGACAGGTACCAAATTTTTACTCTATTAGCTATTGAAAAGTCATTCGATATTAAAGAAGTGATTGACCCTTAAGTTGTACCTCAAAATGTGTATCTGTGTCATTTATTGTGGTCAGCACAATTATTTTCAATAACTTATCTGTTTGTTTGTTTTTTGTTTAAAAGTTTGGGAGAGTGGAATTGATAGAATTCAATTTATGTCTTTGTATTTCAACATTAACGTGTAAGTTGATATAACAGAAGAGTGGATTGCATACTTGTTAAAGGCAGCAAATAATTTCCAGTCTTATTTTGATATCAGGTTGCAAGCATTCAGTGGAATTACAAGAACACAGATGATGTGGTGAAAGTGGAGGTTTGGGATGTGGTTGATAAAGGAAAGAAGAAGAAAAAGTCTGATGGATTGAAGTTGGACAATGTAGTCGAAGAGGAGGTAAATGCTTGTTTGTGGTATATCATTTAATTGTCTCATTGATAGATTTTGAGGGCTGGTCTTAAATATTCAGATAGCAGTCACTGTGTTTTTTTCATAAGAATAGTGAAATCCTATTTTTGCATTCTGAAATTGATAAATGATTAGAAGCCTTGAATTTTGCTAGTTTTTGCTTTGTAACTTGACAACTTTGAATATGAACTTTTTGATCCAATATTAAAGTGTACAGGAGTTAAAGCAGCATTAATTTGAAATTTGTTGAAAGTGTTAAAACAGATCTTTTGAAATCACATTACACGGAATAGGATTCCTTGGTCACTAAATCCCAATATTAAAATGATGTTTTAGTTCTTAAATACCCTTTATAAATGTTAAATGGTATCTTTATGTGCAATATATTTGTCTTCAGGAATAACCATACTCAAATACTTGTTTTGTGCTAGCTGGAGTATGATTATTCAAATTGGCATTAAAGAAGCTTGTGTGTGTTGATAAATAATATATAGTACATCAACAATGTTGGAATATGGCTCAGAGCATTGATGTTTGCAGATAACCTTGCACTTGGATGATTCATTGTGTTGTGTCTGATAACAGTGAATTCGTATATGTGTCTGTAATTTTGTGGATTTTTATTGGCACAAAAACTGAATTCTACCAATAACCAGTTAGTCACTTTTTAGGGAGATTACTGACAGTTTAAAAATATTGGCTTTTTTGCTCTCTGAGGGTGATAGTTTCAGATGTTGAGGAATCTTTTAAAAGCTTAAAATATGAAATCATGGCTGCAACTTTATTTCTGTCAAATGTATGCCATGACTCTTGTTTGACAATTCCATGAAGCTTGATATTGGCATATCACTTTTTACTGAAGACTGCTGCGTGTATATTGATTATTTGTTCCAGGGATTGTGCTGCAAGCCCTGATTTCTTTCCTGTTATCAAGTACAGTGTCTCATAATTGTACATACATTTAGAATTGATTTGTGGTTATGTTTGCCTGTTTGCCTACAGCAAATGACAATATTATTTTTATCTTGGGCATTTGCTTTTATTTGTGTGTTTTTTATTTATTTATTTATTTATTTATTTATTTTTGGAGGGGGAGTATCTAGCTTCTCATGTTTGGATGTTGCATGGAATATATTTCCAAACAGTTTTCACTTTGATGCTGTTCATATCTGTTACAGGAACCCAGTGAGCCGTGTTTGGATGCTCAGTTTGTGGATGTTTACAAAGGAACACATGGTGTTATTTTGATGCTGGATATCACAAAGCAATGGTGAGCTGCGATTAAAGCCATAAGAATTAATCTTTAAAGCAGTTTGTAATACAGGCAAACATTATAATTTCTTAATAATATGGCATCGGTATCTATGGCATCTCATTTTCAAATGGCAAATTTTTTAACCTTGAACTCACATCAATATCTTCCAACACATTAAAACATTTTTTAAAAAAGTAGAAAGAAGGGTGTGTTTCAGTTTTGTGTAACACCAGCCATACAGTTATAGCCCATTTTATGTTATAAGCCCATGAACTTTCAAATAATACATTCTGAAATATTTTAATGTGATCATTATTTGATTGACTTTAAAATATGCTTTAGGACATTTGATTACATTGAGAGAGAGCTGCCCAAAGTTCCCCACACCATTCCAGTGTTAATTATGTCCAACCACAGAGATATGGGCCATCACAGAACAGTGTTGGACGAAAAGATAAAGTACCTCATCGAGGAAGTTCAGGAAAACAGGTAGGTTAAGTAATGATGGGAGAAATAAATACACTTTAAACAAAATGTTCACAATTGGAACAGGTAAAAGGCAGGATATAGACGTGTGCAACGTGTGCGTGCATGCGTGTGTGTGTGTGTGTGTGTGTGTGTGTGTGTGTGTGTGTGTAAGAGAGAGAGAGAGAAAGGGGAAGATATCATTTATAATTTGTACAATACAAAATTAAAGTAAACCTTCAAATATTTTTAATTATTTTCATTTTATCATTGCAGACCTGACAACTCGGCACCCATTCGGTGTATGGAATCATCCATGAGGAATGGATTTGGTCTTAAATATGTTCATAAATTCTTCAATTTGCCCTTCCTGCAGTTACAGGTAGTATCATATTCTTCATATTTACTGATACCTGCCATTTTATGAAAAAAATTCAAATGTTTTCTATTATTACTTACAATTAAAGTTTTTTCTTAAAGCGGGATTCATAAAATATTCAATAAGCATATATAACTTTATGATACATTTATTATTTGATTAATTTGTTAAACCTGTTCATGTTTTTCATTATTATTTCATCATTTTACTTCAATTAAATATAAGTTATCTGATTTAATTTTGCACAATATATGAGGGGCAACAGTTTTTACTATGTAATTATACTACATTTCCTGTTTGTATTATAATATGAAAACAAGTGAATGCAATCACCAAAACAGAATATATTATAATTTATTGTAATTGATTTAAAACCAATCTAGTTAGTTTTGCTATTCTACAGAAAGAGACGCTACTGAAACAGTTAGAGATCAATGTACAGGAGTTCAGTGCTGTACTGGAAGAGTTAGATATACAGGAAGAGTCTGAAGAACAGAACTATGACATGTGAGTTCCTTATACTTACCTTAACTAGAAAGTGAATGGTGTGAATTGTTTATGTCTCTTATTGGTAGAAAGGGGCGTGTTAACAGTTTTGCTATGATTAGGAAATGAAAAAGTTTATCTTAAGTATATTACTTTGATTGTTTTTCTGTATGTTGTCAGTAGAAAAAGTTATGAAGAACTGTAGCATTCAGAAGTGTTTAAATGCAGTGATGAGATTTATTGATAGCTATAACATTTTATACAGAACATTAAAAGGTTCCTTATAAAGAATATCAAGTATTAGGTTCTTAAGTCTAAAGCCAAAGTTTCACACAATCCCTGATTTTTTTTAAGGTTTATTGAGGGTGTATCAGAGAAAAGAAGAGCCCAGCAGGAAAAACTTGCAGTAAAAGCCATTGAGGAAGCAAAGAAGAAAGAGGAAGCAGAAAAAGCAGCACAGGCAGCTCTGCAGGAACAGGCAGAACACGCAAAAGGTATGTCAGACACTTAAAAATTTTTTTATATTAGATGATATAAATTGGAGACAGGATTATCAATATCATTTGATAATTTTGGAAGTCACTGTGTTTGTTAATATATTACTTTTATATTTGTGTTTCTGTATGAAAATTTCATTGTAAACACTTTTATTTTCAATCCAGTAAGTGTTTTTAAATTTTCAAAAACAAAATTAATTAAAATATAATTGGAATCGGATTATGAAAGATTAATATAAGGAAAAACCAGTAACTGTTTAAGATTGATAGATTTAACATATTTCTTATGAGAAAGATACTATGGATGCCCGTATCGGTAGTTGGCATCTCAATCACTAGTACTCTACAAAAATAAATTGTACAACTGATTTAAATAATCGAGTACTAAATTATGCTGATGTTCAACAAAACTCAAATATATTACAGGTAATGTGATGCCAAAGTCAATTTCCCACCCAAATCTCCCAGTGAGTCAGCAAGAGAAGCAGACGATGTCCGTCTCCCCATCAGCCAATCAGTTATCAGCATCTCCACAACCACCTGCACCCTCTCTTCAGGCTCAGGAACAGAAGAGTGGAGGGTTCATGTCCAGGTTCTTTGGCAACAAGGATAAGCAGGAGAAACAGGAGAAACAGACAGGTATAAAAAGAACATGATTCACTAAAGTTGATTAAGTAAAAAATATGTAAAAACCTGTAACCCAGTCATGAACAAATTTGCCAGCTCCCAGACCAAAACAAAGCAGTAGTGAAGGCAGACCAGAGATTTTAGTGAAATTAGCATTAATTGGTCAAAACAGCCAACCATTCTTCCAAACTCACCCCTCCCATGCGTCCTTTTTTTTCAACAATTGGTATGCTTCCTTGAAATATAAATCTTACTTTTAATACAAAAAAGTTGGTCAATTAAATTTTTGGTGAAGGAAAACGGTTATAATACATACATGTTGTACCAGTTATTAAATACCATGGATTATTGTTTATACAGTAATCTGCTGCTAAAAGTGAAAGACTAATACCTATTTCAAATGGTCTCTCATTTTAATGTTACAGCTCCTTTTTTTAAAGATTGCTTAAAGTAAAATATGATAACTGCAAGTGCTATGATATGTATATCACTGTTCTCTTTTGTAAGATTATCGCAATTGTATTATGCATTGCTGTCTTCTGCTGTAATTGATTTCATGATGTATCTTTGTTTTCTATTGAATATCAGATTGCTACACTCGATATGGTGTATCATTAGCTGATATAAAATTGCTATGATATATATTATACCTTTTATATTCAATCAGGCTTAGTAATACAGCCCAGTGGTCAACCTCAAGTAGGCAGTGTGGAGGACTTTGTACCAGAGGAAGGTCTTGATGCAGAGTTTCTGGAGGACACCAAAGACTCCAAAGATCTCAAGACTCAAAAGCGAGAGGACAACAGTGACAGGTACTTGGTGACACGTTGAGGGTGTTGTGTTAAGGGGCGTGTCCCACAAATGTAAAGGTGTTAACTCTAGGCATTTGTGAATACAAGAAATGAGACGTATTTTCTAATATTAATTTTAGAAAAGATATTTTCAGTGGTGAAGCTAGCCTACTCAGAAGGTATTTGAATGCTGTGTTAGGGTGTCAGTGGGTCAGCATGTTTGGGAAAGACTTTTCCTGCCAGATGGCCAACAGTGTTTTTGATGCAGAAATGAAAGTGTCATTATATAGTCCTTTCAATTCATAGGGCAGGTACCCTTTGAAGGCTTCCAATTATTTTAACAGTTGGAAACCTGTATTGTATATGGTTAGGGGACTAAATCTGGCAATATAGTTTGTGTTCTAAGTCTTGGTTGGGTTATAAAGACACTTAAATGAAAAGTCGACAATTCCTTAATTGCATGTTGACACAGTATGATTTTTGATATTTTAGTGATGACAGTGGTGGCAATCCCATGGTGGCAGGTTTCCAAGATGAACTGGACTCTGAAGATGAAGAACCTCCAAAACCTGCAGCAGACTTCAGAGTGGCTCCTCATGATGAAGAGCCCTCTAGTGAGGATGAAGAAACAACAGGAAAGCAAGCACAGGTGTTGGAGACAAAACCACGAAAAGTGGAATTATCCAGTGATGATGATGACAATTCAAATCAACCAGGAATCATGTTAGATGAGGATTTGGACTCTCCTGATGAAGCGCCATCTAGTTCTGTGCTTATTCCACAACCAGTTGCTCAAAAAGACGAAAAAACTGAAATGAAGCAGTCTTCACTTGAAGATAAAAAATCTGTTACTAAAGAACAAAAGAGGTCCACGACTAGTAGTGAAAGTGACAGCAAATCCATTTCACAGAAAAATAAAGTTAAATCAAAAAAGAAAAAAAGTGCAAAGGATGTTGAACTTACAGACTCCGATGAAGAGCTTCCAGTTCAGACACATGTCGATCAACCCAGTGTACTTCAGGAGGACGTGGACACTGTTTCTATTGATAGTGAGGAGGAGAGGCTGGCTGCTAATCATGTGGCAATATTGGGTGACTTGGATGTCAGTGAAGGGGACGAGGACTTGCATCCTGTGAAGAAACCTGTGGTTGTGATAGACACTGAGGTATAGTACATGGAGACTGTCATCATGTCACTTTGTGTTGAGACCAAGTTCAGGTTTTACTTCAACAAATTAAAGTGTTAGTGGTGTTAGACATCATATGCACCCAACTTTTCTGTCATAAGTTGTCATCATTTATATGCTAAATTCAACAAAAATGAGTTTTTATTAGAAATATATATATTTATAAGTATCATTAAATTTAGATTTCAATAAACCATAACATATTCTGTCCATATTTTAGAAAATAATGTTAAAGCAACATTTTACACAAGCATAACATAGTACATGGTATCTTTTCAGGATAAAAAGGAGGTGCCACCAGTCGAACAGCGGTCTTCGCTTTTCTTTGAAGACCTCAGTATACTGGAGAAAGGGTTATCTGCAGGATCAGGTAATATCTGATATCACCTTCATACTTCTCTCTCAAACTGGTAACGAAAACATGGATAACCTTATAAAATGCTGTTGGAGGCAGCTGTCAAAGACAAAGCATTGGCATTGACTTGGATTTGCCAAATTGAATTTTATTAATTCTGATGAACACCAGTGTCATTTTAAGTTGACAGTGATAAAAAATAAATATTTCAATGAAATATTTACTGAATCTTCATATATGCAATATGTATTACAGTGTCTAGTAGCCGTCCGGAAACAGAGAATGAAACACCAGATACCACCATTAAAACCAAGAAAAAGAAAAAGAAGAAAGACAAACAGGTATTGCCTTATTGTTTTGGTGAAGTTCTGGGTCCCATAATTATGTTATTATTTTGCAGATTCTCTGAAGTTTGGCAAATAATTTCTTTCTAGGATATTATGTTGTTTTTTGGTTAAATTTTTACATGCACATGCATACTGCATGGTTAGTGATGGTCACTGACTTATATTAAAAAAACAGATTGATTTGATATTTTAATCATTGAATTCTTTTAAGTGGACAATGCCATTATGTGTTTTAGTTACTTTTATCACTCTTTTATGGCGCATGTACAATCCAACTTATAGTTGGCAAGAAAAAATATTATTTTTATTATTAATATTATAATATTATTACCATATCTGAAAGGTGAAATAATTGGCTAACAGATAAGTGCATCTGTTTTCTGTTCATTTACCTTATACATGCTGTATGTGTATATATTTTAATTTTTGAAGGAGGAAGGAAAGCCTAAGAAAACAAAGTCCAAGAAGAGTAAAGCAAAGGATGAGGGTCAGACACTGGAAGAAGAGACTAAAGAGAAGAAGAAGAAAAAGAAGAAGAAAATAGAGAGCGAACCGAACGAAATTGGCGAGACTATGGATGACCTTGAAGCATTTCTTGGTGGAGGAGGAGGTTATGAGTCACTCTGATGAATCAAAATTTGAGAAGTGCACAAAATATGTTTGAAATTTTGCTGACAAAGCTGTAAAACATGGTCCTGTATATGTCACTCCTAAAATTTTCTGAATAATAAAAAAAACTCGATTGATCTTAGCATCTCAAATAGCTGTTAATTATGGGCTTGTATATTCATGACATCCACATATCCTGGTACAGTTAGGCATTTGTGAAGATGAGTCATTACATATGAATATTTCCAGAATCAAATATGCTGACTAGTGTATATAATTGCTTTATGAAGGTTTCATGTGGATGAAGTGTTGGAAATGCTTATCTGTTTTTACGAAAAAATTGTTTAATGTGTGTTTAAAAAAGATCTCACAAGGGTAGCAGTTTTATTGGTGTGATACTTTTACACAAATTGGACAGTTTAGAATATTGTGATAGTTAAGCATATGATACAGTATATGTCTCTAGTATATAAACTAGAGAATAGATTATATGTTCATAGATGATGGAGTATAGATACATCATACTCCAAGGAGTAATTGCCATGGAACTCCATTTATTGTTATATGATATATAAATTATATAATTGTTTAACAGTTATAATTGTAACTTAGACAAGGCAAGGTGCTTTTGTCCAGCAAGGTTAGTTTGCCTTTTGTTATCCAACTGCCAATATTAAGATTTATTTATTTTGCCAGTTATCTTTTAGGAATTTGCCAGTAGCATGCTATCAAGAGCATTATTATTATTATTATTATTATTATTATTATTTAATGCCTGGTTTGGCCTTTGGCCTGTTTAAGCTTGGATCAGATGTTACTTTTCCAGGTGCTTAAGTAGGATTTAATATTTCTCAACAAATCCCACAAATATTGTCATTTAGTTTCTTAAGACCGTATACCTTTACACACAGGGTTTTACTATGCTGTCGTTTTGATTAATCTAGGTCTTTGTTATTATGACCACTGTCATAATAACAAGCTGTTAGCATTAGACGCATGGAAGTGTGTATTGTGAATCATGATCTTTGTGCATGTGCATGATCAAAAAAGTCCTACACATTGGGCTAGTTGTAGTAGGGTAATATGACTAATTATTCACAGAACTGCAAGTTTTTGAAGTAGGAAGTCCATTTCAGGTTGTGTGCTGTAGTGAAGCAATGCAGCTATAGAAAGTGTTATCTCTTAAAGTGTCACTTCTCAGATATTATTTAATGTAACTAAAAGCCTCATGAGTTTCAGAGTACTGATGAGGAGACTTAAATTTTCTTTTCAACTACCCAGTTTGATTTTGCGGATCACCCTTAGATTCAGAGCACTGATGGTTACTCACCACTCACCATCCTTTGTTTAGCATTACCTTATGTATGCTAATAAAGAGATATGTGGGTTTCCAGTTAACCCCGAAAATATCAAGGTGGCTATAAGGTTCCTTAGGGTGTTGTACTTTTTTTTTGTGAAAGCACACATATTGTTACCGTTTTTAATTTGCTGCAAAATCCTTGTTGATGGCAAAATTGTAAATGAATAAATACTTTTTTTTTAAATTTCGGGAAAGAAATTCAGATGGCATTTCTACAGAAAGTTACTGAATAGAAACGCTATATTTTATGTAATATGAAAATGATTTATTAAATGCATTACCAACTGAAAACGTTTTATAGTGAATGTTTCACTGGATCAATAATAAGCATTTTGTCAGAAAAAGGAATCTACTATTGGGTGGTTTAAAAAAATCGTTAACTGCAGTAACCCATGGTGTTAAAGGTGGGTCAGATTTTCTCAGTTCGTGTCATTTCTGGGCAGGGCATTGACATGTGCACGTCAGTAAACAAAACTTTCTCTGTGCATGTCCCAATCTCTTGAAAATAGCAAATTCTACCCACTATGCTTTGGTCATCATTTCTTTATGGCAATTTTCCCTTCAGGATGTTATGTCAGATTTGAAATGACAATCAAGTGAAAGAACTTAAAAAACCCAGCACAAGCCATTCGTTTCACACCCTCCCCTCCCTCCCTCCAAGTCGCTACACTTGCTACACTTGTGA
The DNA here is from genome assembly GCF_001039355.2 of Lingula anatina. The sequence continues at coordinate 42,131 of NW_019773738.1, forward strand.
AGGGCATCTCAATTTAAGTAAGGTACACTCCCATTGCCATTTATCATAAAATTAGATGAAATTTGGATTGTGTAAGTATGGATATTAAGATTGAATAAAAAAGAAAATATTTTCCACGATTTTTTTATTATCATCTTTTTTTATATTTTACAGCAATTCTGTATGAAGTAGCTTTACAGTCAATGACCGTCTTCAATTCATTGTTTTTAAATGATAGAAGCTTGACAGTTTGTTTTTTAGCCCATTTTCTGTGCCAATTCCTTGGCTTTGGCCTTCTCGATTTTAGCCACTCTGGCTTGGGACTTGGCTCCCATGACTCCACCTCCCCAATGGCGACGAATCTGAAAAAAAAAATTTTTAGAACAAATACTTCGCAAAAAAATGGTGAATGCCTTGGAAAATGCTTAACTTAATCTGAAATGCCACATTTTGAGTGCTACTTTTCTTCTATCCACAAATCAAAAAAGGCTTCATCACTTAAAGGGAAAGATAAAATGACTTGACGTGTTGGTTCAGACTTCCAAGGAAGGACTAGGACCATCTTCAACAATCAAAAGATCGTCTCTGGTGGAAACCGCGAATGGTGGCAAAAAGTCTTCATCACAGCCAACACATTTCAAGAATTTTCCAATGAAATCCTTAATTTAGCTTTAATTCTGCACTTGGGCATTTAGAGAGCAGTACAGAACAAGTTTAAAGAACTTATATCAACTGAAGTTTACAAATGCATTGCATTCTTAAACCTACCTCATCACCTCTCTCATTGAAGTTGGTCTTCACAGCATCAATCAACTTGTTTAGGGCAGATTTGTCCTCTCTGTAACAAAAATTTTCCATACTCAAAAATACACAAAATATGGAACAAAAAAATTTTAAATCTGCTTTCAGTTTACGTATTTGTTACTCTTCTGTTTTACTATTTTCATCAATCTAAAAAAAAAAAAAAAAACACTCAAAGCATTCAACAAATTCAAAACTTGTGTTGGCTCAGACTTCCAAGGAAGGACTAAGACCATCTCTGACAGTCTGAGAGACTGACTGTCTCTGGTGGAAACCGCGAATGATGGCAAGAAGTCTTCATCATCACCAACTGCCTAAAGATGAATTTTTTTCACAAACAAATTTTTTACATGTCATCTGCTACATATTTTCATCCAACAATATTTCAACAACTTGCAATTATAACAGCTTGTATCTTCCACTGATAAGCACCTAATACAAACAACGCCAGAGTAACAGGGGAAGGATAAAACGGAACTTACGGGTTGACCAAAGTCAATGCTAAACATGAACAGGTTTTCCTGTGAACAACACGCCCGAGTCTTGCCTTGCCTTTCACAATGCAGTATGGAACAGCCATCTTGCGACACAATGCTGGGAGGAACAGGACAATCTGGAAGATAATGGTGTGAATTTCAACATAAAGTTACATATATATAGAAAAACTATTCACTGATACAGACATACTGAAGTGCATTTGCTCAGGGTCTAATCAACTTCATGTTAGTAATCAGGTGAAGAAATTCTTTTCACATCATCGCAAACACAATTTCTTCAAAGCCAACAACATTACAACTGCTTACAACACCACATCTGGCACATTAAAAGTTCAACTCACTTCAATTGGCTCCACATCGTGTGCGATGACCACCAGCTGGGCCTTCTTCTGTTCAATGAGGGTGGTCACTGTGTTCACCCCAGACCTGACCACGGGGGGACGTTTGGTGGGGGTGTCGTCCTTGCCCTTCACTCTCTCCTCAGCTCTAGCCTGCAGACGCTGCTTTCTCTGCTGCTTGGTCTCTGGCCTGTACTTGTCCATGAGCCTGAACAGCTGTGTGGCTGCAATATACATACAAATGTTGGGGATAAGTAATGTTTTGGTTGTAAATGAGACTGGCCTAGAACAATGTGCACAAAATATGGACTCCTTGCCGAGAGGGCATGGGGGACAGGGAGTATAGTGAGGAGAGTTGAATGAAATCTTTCAAGTTTAAAATGAAGACACCGCAGAGGCTAAAAAACTACTTCCCATCATCTCACAATCAAATTTGCCCAACCTGAAATACATCAATACTTTAATTCAGATTTTAAGTTTTATAACATACATTTCACTTTTTAATCAATCAAACTGTCTGTGCTCAGAGATCTAGGTGGTAGATTTTTTGACATCAGAATCATCAGATAGCAAATATCAGCTGTCATCACTGCACAGAGAGCCGACTACTTTATAGCACATCACTTAGTAAAGAGAGAAAAGGTTCACCATCTCCAAAGTGGATAACTACAAATTCATTTTGGACCGAAGAAGAACAAATTCCGATTTAGGCAAATCTTAGTTTCACAAAATGGGTTTAGAATCTGCCCGATTTTAAACCAAGATATTGATCTAATCTCCTACATTATCTCAAAGTAGTACATTTGCATAAAATGACAACAAGCCACAAACATCAGCCATGAAACCAGTGCAATATTTCATTTAATTGAACTATCACCGTTTTATTCAATCAAAGTAGAGAAAAATTCTGGTCTAAACTATTTTCAGACATAAGTTCTTTTGTAAAACAGCCCACACATAATGGCAATCCAATACTGAATCAAAAAACAGACAGATATGGCTTTGCACAATTAAAAAGCCACTAATGCTTACAGTATTTTTCATTAACAACCAAGGCTTTCCCCAGACAGCCATTCAGCCGTCATGAGGAGGGTCACTGGCCTCCAAAGACAGCTGGATGACTCACTAATTTTTTGGGGAAATGACGAATTGGTTGGTTGGGATTGCTTGGGTAGGGATTCCTGTAAATTCATGACCAAATTACAGATGCACATTTTGGACTCCATGCACCCTAAATTCTGGGGGAAACCCCTGTTCACAACCATACCTGTCTGCCTGTCCAAGGCCTGTTTAAACTGGTTGATGGAAGGAGGGACCTTCAGTCTCTGCTGGAGGATGGCCTTCTGTCTCTGGAGACGGATGTATTTTGGCCATCTTACAAAGCGACTCAAGTCACGTTTGGGCTGGATGTCTTGACCTAGGGAGGGAAGAATGATTGTGTTACTTGATGTCTACTAAAATGTACTAGTGTTAAAAATGACATCTAAAATATGGGTTTCAGTCATAATGTTGTGCTCAGAGATCTAGGTGGTAGATTTTTTAACATCATGCTGTTCAGATAGCAAATATTTCTTTTCCTCATAGCACTGGCACTAATTTTATACTCAAATACATTGTTGAAATAAAACCTTATATCACACATTTGTGTGTCAATCAAATTATTCTTTAAGTTGTAATCTCTGGCAATAGTTATCACACATCAAACATTTAACTAATATAGTTGTCGTTGTCAAGAGCAAAGCAGTTGGCAACCATATTTTTTGGAAAGGATAATATCCATTTAACCTTGTTTACTGCTATTTCTAACTGTCTTTTAGGGGATAAAATAAAGCTAGTAGTGAGATGTATGAAAACCTAACGCTGCAATTTAAAGCTGTGCTCCGTTACCTATTCCGAAGTTCTTGGCCCTCTTCTCAAAAAGTGGGTTGACCACCTTTTTGGGCTCGGTCTTCTTTGCCACTAAGGGCGCAGCGGCTACCTTCTTCTTGCCCTTCTTCGGTTTCGGCTAAAATCATTAAAGGGTTTACAATGAAGCTCGCTATCTGCATGAAGTCGGGGACACATGCACAATGTGTTCGATTTTCAGTATTGAACAACAAACGGGGACAATATGAACTCATAAATAAACAGCATATTCTATTATAAACATTTTCTTGTGCGATCTAGCGATGGATTTATGTTTTTCGGGGAGATTTCAATGGATTTACACATGTTATATTTTTGAGATTGCACCCACCATCTTGTTAGCCTGAAAGAGGAAGTTGAGGGCATTGTGGGTAGGCAAGTGCTTCCTGTAAAGTGTCGCGTAGCATTTAGCCGGGGAAATGATAAAAATTCGGTAAGATATATATACAGTTATTTGTACAAAACACGAAAAAAGTTAATGCATCTCTTAACTATATGATTTGTGCACCTTGCATAAAGATCGTTCATTTCCCGTGGCTTAGATTAAATATTTCCTTTGTAGACAAGTCGGTGTAAGTGGAGCTTCTTTATTGATTGTTACTGATATGTAGGCACTGTAAAATCTGTTTCAAAAGGCTGTATGGTGAATATTTCATTCAATTAACATATATTCTTTCAGAATCACCGACATTTGGTAACAACTTATTGTAATAAGTACAGCAATGTCACAAAACCAGCAGCAGAGAGCTCTGCCCCAAAGCAAGGAAGCCTTGCTGAAGTCCTACCAGAAGAGGTTAAAGGATGACATTAAATCAATGGTGGAAAACTTTATGGAAATGATCAAAAGTGCAAGGGTAAAGACCTCACATAGGTCAAAAGAAGGCAGATGTTAAAAAAAGCAAAAAAAAATTAACCTTAGCACAATTATAAGACGTTGGCCTCTCTTGCATTTAATCTGTAATATTTATTTGTGACTACAAGGATGATCATAATTGCTTGATGACCTTTATGAAATGTTGTCACTCTTGGTGCTTTTTACTCAAAGTCCAATAACACTGAAAAGTTATCATTTCACCAGAGTGCAAATTGCAAATTATATGTTTGCACACTTGAAGCTGATGAACCTTAAGAGACTTTATAAAATACATACTGTCATTGTAATATATGATTGAGGTAATGTACATTATTCCTTTTAGGTCATAATTAGTGTAAAATGCTCTCTTACTGCAATGAATTTATATAAATGAACAAATTGGTGAAAATAATACCAAATTTCTTTATACAATCAAGATAGAAGAGACCAACCAGATATCAAGACCTACCCAAGCTGAGCAGGACCAGTATGAGATGCAAGTGAGGGCAGCTAATATTGTAAGTCCAGATGAAAAGGTCTATGAATGATAAAGATATAAATTTAAAATCGATGGGTGGAAAAAATTATGTAGCATTTCCACTGCCACTGCAATCCTGTTGGCACAATATATTGAACAATAAAAAAAATTATGAAATGAAATATTTGCATAATCTTAGTATTGCATTTATATTGACTGTATTCTGAATAAAGTACAATCTCCACTTAAATTGTCAATGTACAACTATATACCTGTCCTTGTTTCAGGTACGTGCTGGGGAATCTCTCATGAAGCTCGTCTCTGACATAAAGCAGTTTCTCATCCTGAATGACTTTACCTCTGTGAATGAAGCAATTACCAAGAACTCCCAAGTGTACAAACAGGCCCAGACTGAATGTGACAATAAACTGTTGCTCCTCAGGGACGACATGGCAGCTGATTTGTATGAGTTAGAAGAGGAATATTATTCTTCTCCCTACAAATGATGCCAACTTTTGTAACTGACATTAAAAAATTGCAGAAAATCTCAGTGGAATATTTTTTATGGGTTGAAATATGTTTTGCATTTTTTTCTGTGAATGCTGCTTCAACCTTGTGGCTTCAACATGCCATGTTTTTAACAGTAAAATTGGATGTGATGCACAATCTGTTTGCTTATGTACAATGTGGTGCCTTTAAACAAGATCCAGAAGACAGCATACCTTAAGTAAGGTCTATTCTTATCCAGCAGCAGACATTTTAAGATGTTATACTGTACACAGTATTGGAACATTGTTTTCCATTTTTGTTGCACATTTGCAGGGGATTCTACCTCGCTAAGACTGCATTCCCACAGATCGATCTATCACCCTGGGGAGTCTCACTAGATTGCTGTCAGCCTGACCGGCTTAAATGTCTGTCGCGCCTACTTAAAGCTGTAAGGGGGTAATTCAATTTTGTGCTCGCTTGGCTCTCGGAAGCTGACAGTAATTTAGCTTGAACCCCCAGGGAGTTAGGTCAATCTAGATGGATCGATCTAAATCTGTGGGAACCCAGTCTTAAGTCTCTGGAAAAAGAAAGTGATTTAACCATGGTGATATGAGTAGTGTCTTGGGCACACAATTAAGGAGAGAGTCCTTCAATTTGCAACAGCACCTTATCATGCAATTTTTTTTTTTATAATGATAAGATTTATTTGCATACAATGTTGGACGCTAACTGTAATAATAAATTGAATTTACAGATACAAAACGCTTTAATGAGGTCATAAAAATATATCAAAAAGTGAAGAAAAGAAAGAAAATTAAATTTGATAAAAGTCATGAATGTAAGAAAATTATGAAGTCAACTTACTTTAACATATCCTATCCAGAAAGTTAACACACAAATCAAATTTTCTGTCTAAAAGTATGCAATTTTCACCTACAAGTACTCTGGAATTGTTGCTCTCCCCTTCTTCACTTGAATGCAATATGTTTTATCATTTCTAATAATTTGATAATTTGGTTTCAAATGACTAGCCAGCCAGTTAGACCGCCTTGCTTTCCTGTAAAATTTTCAGAAGGAAATGTCAAGGAATATTATTCTTGTCAAGGACTTCCTTGGTTTTTAAAATCCTAATTGGGAAGGATAAGTACCTTTGTAGCATTTATAGACAAAGAAAAAATTATGGTACATTTTCCAACACATACCAAAGCCTTGAGGACTGTGTTATGGTAGCTTGGATTGCTGCGAACTCTACATAGTGTACATTTCTATAAAAGGTGGGATATATCTAAGTGAGGCATATTTCATATATTGTATATTTCAGTGTTTCACCAGGCAGGGTTATTTAGAAAGTTTGGACTAAAATGCTTATTTCAACTTAAACATTTTATTCGTAAATTAAACGTGTTAATATCTGGATGTTCGGGCCCGGCGAATATGTCAGAAATCGGTGATGGCATACTGGTAACATTATAATTATTGCATGAGTTAACTTAAAAAGACCAAGATGGCTGTGCAATGGAAGGAAGCTATCCAAGAAGTTGTTTGCGTCACGCTGTTTTTCGACTGTTTTTTGACTGGGGTTGTAGTGATCTTGATCGAGGGTTAGGAAAAACGCACAGTTTTTTTTTCACCCAAAGGTTACCTTGACTGTTTCATTGATTGAGGTGTAAGTAGAAGTTAGACATTAAAACGTTAGTTCATTTGGAAGTTGATTTCAGGAATGTAAACCTTTCATTTTCAGCAAAACAGTTTGGTGTTTTATTTTCTAAATTTTAGAAATGGATATTTTAATATCCATTAAAAAGGATAAATTATACTGATTTTGATTTGTGAACAAAAATAATAATAGCCTTATTGCCAACATGGTTTGACAATATCTACGATTGACTTTCACCGCCGTGATACACTGTCCTCTACCAGTGTCACGTATTGTCCCCCCCCCCCC
>NW_019773739.1:0-18754 GCF_001039355.2 Lingula anatina
AAAAAAAAAAAAAAAAATAAATAAATAAATGAAGGGAAAAAATATAGTTCAAAAATGGTTTCTAAACTTCTTATATTCAAAAATAAATTAATATAAGAGATTTCATGAATACATGTATTAACTGGGACTGTAGCATATAGTTAGGGACATTTATATATCATTTGAAATAGTGCAAGTTTTGTGCCTGTAAAATTAAAAACCAATTACTAATTAACAAGATATGATTGTACTTCTTCAAAACTATTTACACTTGCAAAATATTTTTTCAAATCTGCAAAAAAGGCACTGCTAGGGCTGTTTAATACAACACAAAATATAATTATATATTACATCTAATAGCTATTTCCACTTTTTTTACATCTAATATAAATGTATATAACACATGTAGAGTAATCAAAACTTTAGGCAAAATATCAAGCTCATTAAAGATAAATTGTTTCTAAAAACAGCTAAGCACTATTAACAATGAATGAACATTATGTTTGGTACACATAAACATAATTATATTAAGTGAAATTAATTTACAGAATGTTTGGTTCAAATTCAAGACATACATACAAAATAAGCGATGCTTTCTTAAAATCAACTTTACAAGCATCTACAACTTAAACTAAAACAAAGAAGTTTATGAGCATCTTTTTAAAACCAATTCCATGAAGTGTTTCTAACCATACAAAACATTCATATATACATGTGGCAAAAGCTACAGTACCTCACATTAAAGGCTCACTAAAGCAGTGATAGTTATAAGTAATTATATACACTGGGTCTTTGATGCATCTATGACGGTCAAGTAAACAAAAGTTTGATGTCATTGCTAACAAAATAATGACGCTAGTATGATGTCACATTTATCACATCTGTGATGTCAAACCTACCGATGTGTGATGTCATTGCTAACAAAAACATGATGCCAGTGTGACATCACATCTACCAAAGTGTGATGTCACAGCTTACAAAACATGATGCCAGGGTGACATCACATCTATTACAAGTGTGATGTCACAGATTTAAAAACATGTTGCCTGTGTGACATCACATCTACCACGAGTGTGATGTCACTGGCCAGCAGTTGTTCAAACAGAATAACTGTTCAATAGAGATATATACTTAAAGCTGTACTTTTCACTGCATATATTCTTCAAATAGATATGTTACACAAAGCTCAAGTGGAATGATACCCCTGCATGTAATTAAGCCATTTTATGTACAATTGGCAACAATCTCATTTTTTATTTACATAATAGTTGTTTTATCAACTCACTGATAGGGTGGGGATAGGCAGTGAATGGAATAACCACATAGAGATAATTATCAGACGTCATGAAAAAATTCTAAAAAATAATTAACTACTAGTTAATGCTTCTTTTTAAACCATTTCTCTCAGACAAATCAACACAGACATAACACCATCTGTGACTGTTGGAAGACAATTTTGGGAATGCTTTTTTCAACTTCTTAGAAGTCTAAGCTAGAGACTTGTGTAAGCAGAGGGTGTCCTTTACTGACAAGCTTTGTACATTTTGTGGCAAATTCATTTCAGTGAATGCATGCCATCTTTTTGCTCCCAAATATTGTAATCACCATCTCCTGTATTCTTTAATAATATCAAACTGGGACATTTTGCTTAATTAAGTTTTTCATATCAGCTCTTGCGATTGGTTTTATCTATTCAAGCAAAAATGTATCTTCAGTGAGCCTTTGAGTATATGGGGCACATACTTCTATATGACATACTATATCAGTCTGCTCCTTATATTGTTTGGTCCAATTACAAGCTGTACATCATTTCTTCCCTTTTTTGTCTTTCTTATCTTTGTCTTTCTTTTCTTTTTGGTGCTGCTCGTCGTACATCGCCTTGGAAACAACCATGAGGCGATAACGCATCTTGAGGTTCTTGGCACGTAGATGTTCGCTGACAATTTCCATAGTGTATGAGGATGGGAACCAGCCATGCTCCCCATCGCGTATTCGTTCACCTTCATACCAGCCTAGTAAACGGAAAAAACATGAATTTTAAATATCAAAGTTGGTCACACCTGCCAAAGATATGGCAATTCCATGTCCAAACTAACTCAGAATTCTGAATTTCTGGATTAAAATTTCATTCATGAACAAAACAATGTAGTTAGGGGTGCTACCATTTACTTCTGCTCAAATCTAATTTGGAGAATTATCTCGGGTAAATAAAGATGTTCTTTCCATCTGACATTTTCTTGTAACTTGACCCATAACTAGTAAAACCCCTGCTGTTGGAGATACCTTCAAACCAATTTTCATTCAAATTTAACAAGAACTTACCACAACACAAATTACATTGTTACTTGAATGTTTTACATTTTCTCATGGACATTTAAAGTCCAAACACTGAAGTTGGAGATGCCACTAATCAAATTTGTTCAAATTTAGAGAGAATTTACCCCAATGAAAGATAATATTCTTACCGTCTGCCATCTTTTTGTGGACGTTGATGACATCGCATTCTTCCAAGGTCAATTCATCATGCTGCTGGGCTGTGTAGGGATGGATAGCCTGAACTTGGGGACAGTCTGATGAGAAAATAATTTATTACTTTTTCACCATTTTTTATTTATTTATTTATTTGTTTGTTGAGTGTGAAGTCTGCTGTAACAGGAAAATATTACCGTCACTAGAAAAGCATTCCAAGAGCGCAAACCTCCGCCAAGGCACCGATTTTTGATTATTATTGATTATTGATTGATTATTGATCTGGATCACCACCAAAAACTAATCACTTCTAAGTTAACCCATTTCTGACCGACCCTGAAAATTTCATCAAAATCGGTCCATAAGTTTTTGAGTTATGTTGATGACAAACAAACAGACAGACAGGGGTGAAAATATAACCTCCTTGGCGGAGGTAATTATCTCTATTCACATGACAATTCGTCATATTGCCATGCAGTGTGAATATGAATTATCCCATTAATTATTACCATTAATTTATTTTCCCCAAAAAAATTTTAAGCCAATTACAATGTAAGGGGAAAATATTGTACACTGTTTTGGTTTTGGAAACAAAAAAATCATGTTTTATCAAAATTATCTGAACCGTAATTTTGGGAGTACTCACCCCAGGCCTCGTAGATTTTCTCATCATCACATTCATCATGTGACGACGACAAGGCATCCATCCAACGCTGCTTCTCACTCCTAAAACAAATATTTTTTCTAGAATTCCCCTAAAATGGTCCTCAGTATTTAACTGTAGTGTTTTGAAAATATCATAAAACATAACTGTGGGTCGAAGACTTTGTCGTAAATTCAGTGACTTATCGCAAATAAAATCAGCACCAGCATGCTGCTTTTGAATTCATAAGTAGCTGCTAGGTACCAGAGACTCAAAGTAAGCAACTTTATGACACTAAGAGATTTGATCAAAATGCCCTTACACAGACTCGCAAGAAATGACCATCTCCACATTCTTGCCTTCGTGATTAGAGAGCAGTACCAGGATGAACAAGTGGTCGCAGCCTACTGGAATTCCGTAGGGAAGACGGTGATCCTTTTGCATGGCATCTAACTGTATGTCCTCCAGGTGGATTTGACTCCTCTGAGCATGATCTATAACTGAATACTCATCTCTGGAATACAGAGACAATTGAGATGAATATAAACACTTGAAGACCATATGACAGCATAGTTAGGTCTATTTTATCCTCTCAGTCATATTGGTCATATTATTACTAAATATCAAGATTATGATCATTACAATTATCAATAACATTATTACTATTATTATAAATGACAGCAGTACTTACAGAAGTTGTATGACATTAACAAATAAAACAAATTCATATCATACTGGCCCTGCTTCAAATTTACAGGTACTTAGAGTAGGGCCATTGCTAACAGCACAGACAAGTACCACTGTGGACTTAACTGGAGATGTGCAATCAGACCCCTGCCCTTTTAACCCCCTCCCCCTATCCTACTACTGAAGGAACTATCATGATTGTAACTATCAGTACACATATTGCTGGTAAAACTCTTGGCAACATTATCACAGTCCCATTGCCAGGAGGGTTTGGGGGGGGGGGGCTTCAAAAGGACTTTTTGTCAGGAAAAGGTTCATTCTGGGTAAAATTGGAGCTATAGGTTTCATTGTAAAGGTCCACTTTTTCATTAAGGAACCCCCGTTTTTGAAATTACTGGCTACGAGCCTGTTATCAGTACAACCTACCCTTTTTTCTTGGTGACCAGGAGAAGGTCATTAAACAGGAAGAAGTACAGGGTCTGTTTTGTAGGCTTGGGTTTGCCCAGGGAGAAGCGACTCGGCTGCTCCCAGACTATACGTGCCAGATCGCCTTGTTTTACCAGGTAACGAGAGGTGGAGATTAGGGCCAGCTTCTGGAAATGTAAAAAATTGGTAATAAATAAATAAATAAATAAATAAATAATATTTTCATAAAATTCAATCCATCTTTAATATCGATATTATTTGCAGTTAACTGTAAAATACACACATATAAACACACACACACTTGTAAGCACACATTCAAGTATAACAGCTCCAAGAGCTTACCAATTGCAAGCAAACAGAACAAAGAGTTAATGCTGCAGTCAGAGAGGCAAATCTTTCAATACTGCACCTTTTTCACTTTGGCATACTGCAGCTGATTGCTGATGTTGCACATTTCTTCCGTTCTCTCCATTTTTCTTGCTCCCTCGTTGCAATCCTTTACCAGCTGAAATATAGATTATGAAAGGTGAAGGTAAATTTTATAATTTATGGCCCACTTCCCACTGTAAACAAGATGAGTAGTCTTAACAATGTGTGGCTGTACTTGGTGAAGATGTGCAATCATGGAATGATCTAGCCTCGCTCTTGGGTGCATAGTTACATTTCTAAGGCCATTTTAACATTAATCATTATACATGTACTTATCTGATACAGTCTGGAGCAGTTAACTTTGAAAGCAATTAGGATACATTTTAACTCCTTTCAACAAGTGCTTGACAAGATAACTTCTAGCTGATACATTTAAGTTAAATAATCAACTTAAAAATTTTCCAACATGTAGATTTGATTAAATTTTACTGACCTTCTGGAGCACCCCATGTGCATGTAAAGCGGCTTGGTGCTCCTTTGTCCCACTCTCCATGCGGTGGTGTATGGCGTCTATCAACAGAGGAAGTCTGGTGATTCTCTGCATAGGAAGGAGTAGGAAGGAGTTCATATTCAAACCCTGACACTCACGGTCCGATTCCAACCTCCGCAACTCTTCCACAAATTCAAGGTTCTCTTTTCTGAAAAAAAAAAAAATGTCCAAATTATTTTTTTAACAACAACAAATTTAATAAGTAGTTTTCTACCAAAAGTGGAGCATTATGTATAATATATCACAGAGTAAAGCTGGTTGATAGGAGAAACACACCAAAGTTCACAAATACTCTCTCTCTCTCTCTCTCTCTCACACACACACACACACACACACACACACACACACACACACACACACACACACACACACACACACACACATACATACTGTAATTTCTTCAGCGTCCTATCCTGGTACATCTGGTTGCTGCAGTAAGTGACGTAGACTTGGAAGTTTTTCTCAGCGTGATGAGTGATGACGTCACACAGATCTGTTAGATGGATGCTCTTTTTCCAGGTGTCTTCCAGATCCTCCATAAACCTGGAATTAAAACAAGAATGCCACTAAATTATTAACATCAAACTTAATTTTAAATACAAACAATGTGTACTTTACACATGAATATAGAAAAATAATGATTTTTACTGGAGTTTTATTATTATTTTTTCATTTTAAGATAAAGGTCAACCCTACTCAAAACTATTGAGAAAATTATGATCTGTAAACCCAATTTCAAGTTTTTCGTTTTTAATTTTTGCAGTCAAGAGTGAATACATCAATCCCAATCAAGAGAGTGATTCAAAGTTTAGAAACTCCCTCCTTTGGATTGAAATTCAGCCCACAACTATGCCACAGATCAAAGGTATCAAAATCATGCATATTATAAGTGTTATTTATTTATTTATTTATTTATTTATTTATTTATTCAAATTTATACTGTATCTTTTATCAATACATCTTTTTATTTATCCCAGATCAATCAGACTTCATTCAAAACCATTAAGTTAAACAATATTGCAAAGAAATAACACATATAAAGGATAAAAAACTAGAATCAAATTTAAAAATATTTAAAAAGTCAAAAGTAGTACAGAGACAATGCATTAGTAGATATAATGACATATTTGTATGAATACCTTTCCTTGACCTTGACCTATTCATATATAAAGTATTAAACAATCAACAATTAGCCAAAAACCAAGCTCTTAACATGCTTTTATGTTTACTGCACAAAACCCATGAAGCACACTGAATTTAAGACTTTACAAGCTAGAGGAACGTTATCTATAATCATGCTGACATTCCTAATGGTTAGTTTTCTTCAAAATCCAAAAATCAAGGGGTCCACAGAAGTACAACAATTACAACATACAGCAGGACAGATTATACATACAATGGGTCATTTATAATAATTTTGCACATAAGCTGTAATGAACAAATAAATCTATTTTTTTAAAATTTGCTTAAATATATGTCATTAGAAGGCAGAGGATATACCATGGCAGCAGGAGTGGGATGGGACTCTGAAAATCATAACTAATTTTTCCAAGCCATTTTATTTTCAAAAATTATTACTGCATAAAAATGTTTCCATTTGAATAAATCACAAACATTTTCAATTGCTAAATTCTTCAAGCAACAAGATTTTCCACCCGATTTTGTGAGAAATGACATGACAAACCATCTCAATACATACCTTCATAAGTTAGGCACAAACATACATGCACAAATAAGATACATACGCCTCTGAGTTCACAAAAGAACTTAGGGCCCAATTCCCATTCACAATATTGGTCTTAGTAGATCATATCAACTCTGAGGGGACTCTTGCTGAGTACAACAAGCTTAACTGAATGACACTCCTCCTCCTAGTGTTGAGTAAAATACAGAAAAGTTGGTGGTTATACGACTACTTTGGAAACAAAAGGAGGTGTGTTAATCTGCTAAACTGATTGAATTCAGCTAGAGTCCCCACAGGGTTGAATCAATCTATGTTAAATAATACTTTCAGCGGGAATGAGCCCTTAGTCATTTCAAGTTATCCACCCTGTAGCTAAAACCCTGTACATTTTTTTATATAGACATCAAGCAAAGAGTTACACATATACTATCACAGGCTCAAAACAGACACACATATATAGTTTTAAATGAGATAAAACCATTATCAAATGGGTAAGTTTACATATATTGTACTACATCTGATATGCAAGCAAGCCAAGCTAGGGAAGCATTCAGACAGTCACTGTAACATGAATATATAATAGGAAAAATATATATTATATAATACATACGAGGACATATAGCTTATCATTTTTGGTTCCAGTTCGTTGAGAAATCTGCAAAGGAGTGTCAGAGAGAAAAGAAAATACAGAGAATAAAATACAGTAAAGATTCATATTGAAAGAAGAAAGAATAAAGAGCATATCAAAGTCAAGTATGTAGGAAGGCAAGAGCCTCTGAAACAACGAACTTACAATACTATTTATTATAGACATCTATGAGTTGAGAGGCATCTAATTCCTTAATGTCCATATGTTGATTTCGAATGCTGTTTGTGTAAAAGAATGTACTAAGTTCCAGACTGCATTACATCATGCAGCATTTAAATTGTGCTTGCTGTGACAGAAGAGAGTGCTCAGTGGTAAAAATGTAGATGATTGTGTTATAAGCATATAATGCACATTTGATCCTTATATAGCAAAATAAATAAATAACTAAATAAATAATTTAAAAAAATTCCTGGAAATTTCAATAACATTCAACAGATTGGACAGCGTATAACTTGCTGAGGAAGAAGTATTGACATTTTCAGGAAAAACAGTTTCTTTACTACTATATAAAGATCCAATGTTTATTGTGTGCCTGTAAGAAAAAAAAAGTTCCTTAATATTTAATAGCATTATTGGCAGTGTACATATGTTAGCTGTGATTGTTACTGAAACGAAAGCATGTATTGTGCTGTTATGTATTACGACATAATACAAGACGTGTTCTGACCTGTTTCAACTTAAATCCAAAACACTCTCAATGACATCACTAAGCAACAGCTAATCAACAGACCCCAGTTATAACCACAAAAACCCTCCCCAAAATTACAATTCACAATTTTACACTTCATATTCTAATCAATACAGTTTCTTCTCATGTCTGTTAGTTTAATAAGTTAGAACAGTTAAGAACACACCTCTATTTTGTTATAAAGATTATAATAGTTAACTCACTTCTCACTGACATCTCGCACAGCCTTGATGTTTGAAAACAGCACGTGTCTGTCGCGCCGTTCAAGCACGCACTTCATGGAATGCTCTGCGTTGAAGGCTTCTGCGTTCATGAAATGCTCCACCAAGAGGTCAAGGCTTTTGAGGTAAGATGCCTCTGATGTGATCACTTCGAAAATTGCCTGAAACCATGGATGGCCATAAAACTCTATGCTGTCTATGAGATACCATTTGTGAAATGAAAATAATAATTTCAAAGTTCAGTGGCAAATAGCATGATTTTAAATGATTCACAAAGCCATAAAAAATACAGTAACAGAGGTTTACTCATAAATACGGTTATACATAGGAAAATTGTGAATTTTACAGATACTGTATTTTTAGGTCAAAAATTCTTTAAATCAGAACATTACTCTTGAGTGGTACATGTAGCAACAAAATTAGGAAGCGTGCTACTAGTAATCTGTAGTTCTATTCTATGCAGTAAAGGCAACACAAATGGTTTATAGAAATATAGTTTTTGTGATTATAAAATTTATATCTGAAAGTTTGATACTTTTTTTCCATTGAAAAGATTGTATAATTACCATACTATTTTTAATACTATTTTTCTACCAAACTACATACCTCTTGCAACTTGCGTTCTGTAGAAGACATTCGCTCCAAGACCCCACTATTTTTAACCTGGGAATATAATTATATTTCATCATCATCATCATCATCATAATAATATAATAGTCTGCCATACAAACATGAAATTATATTTCATATAAGAGTAGTATTAGATATAAGGATCTGATTAGGTGTAAAATCAAGTTGTTTTTTGATGCACTGGATTAAGTGTAACCATGTGTACGGTGTGACAAGGCCATCACCACTTGAAACATTGTGTTGGGTGTGACACAACTACAGATGCGACATCTACAACAATGTTACCTCAGGCATCTCGCACCAAAGTGTTCTAGTTCCTGTTGGTGTCTTTGCATACAACTTCGACGTGTGTTGACTGCTTTCAGAAGCCTGAGATTTCCTTACATCCTCCGCCTGATCGTAGCTGTATGCATCCTCGGAGGTTGATGAATTGTGGGATAGGGGCCCAATCTCTGTGTCATCGTAGAGGTCGTTATCACTGGACTCTTCATCACTGTCTTCTTCAGCTTGAAAAGGGAGGAATATATGTTTCATTCTAATACATATTTTAATATCATGAACAGTGTGTCCAAAAAAAAATTGCAATCACTCTTTGACTGCCAATTACTTAATATTGAATATTTTGTTTTGATTGCCAAGCCGTATCATTTAAATCAAAGAAAAATGACATTATTTTGGAATAATTACAAAATAACATGGGATTAAGGTAACTTTCAGGCTAATATTTTCAAATATGTATATATAACATACATTTGTAATTGGCAGAAAATTTATGTACATTATCTTTGAAATCTCCATTTTCTGTCCAAAAATAATATCAGCAGCCATGATATGCTCTTTAAGTTATATATTAAAATAAAGTAGAATAGTGGCACTTGAATTTATCATTACCATGTGTTGGCATTTTCATTTTCCTGTCCAAAGTGTTACGCTTAATAAAATCTTGATTGTACATTTGGTAAAGGGGCTCTGAGCTGAACCGAGAACTTGCTCGGCTGCGAGACAGAGGACGAGGCTCTGGGTCTGATTCCTGAAAAGGGTCAAATATCTTTAGAAATGCAGAGATGGGTACATAATTATATAAACAAATATCAATTGTTGTCAGTTTCAAATTGCCCCCAGGTCATATATACAGCTTTGCATTACTTCACTCAGACTGACAAAAACACAGTTATAAGAAATTTAAGTAAAATAAGGGGGGAGGTCAACTCCAACTTTATCTTCTCCTTAAAAAAAAAAAAAAAAAAAACTCAGTGCAGAATACATACCTTGGTGATAAAAAGAAACAGCTAATTCAAAATTAATATACCAAAAATTTCCTGGATAATAAAGAAATTTCCCATCTAAATATCTAACACCAGTTAATTGCCTTTATATATCAGATAGCTTCAACTCACCAAAGTAAGGTAGCTAGCACTGCCTGTCTCACTGATCCTCCGTTCATCGTCAAACTCCTGGAGCCTCTTGGGAACACTGGCCAGGTCTTCCTCGGTGATATAGCTGGCCGAAGATGTGGTGGACAGATCTGAGCCATGCTTGGTCAGCTTGGGCCTTGAACTGTTAATTTACAATTTATTTCCATGTATTAATTGGAGAGGGACAGAGTTTGATATATCAGTTAGCCAAAGGTGACAGGGTTTGAAACGTGATTGTGTGGTGCTTTAGATGTGACAGTGAGCTTGCTTTGGCAATACCAATACTAAAGATTTTAATGTAAAATTCTTCCCGGAGACAATTTTAATAACTTAAAAACATGGTGACATATGCATACTAAGACGGCAATTTTGTTAGGTCAGTTCTGAAGATATTTGACTATTATATTATATTTAAATTATATTTGTTTACTAATAAAACTGTTGCTATATTGTAGTAGTTGCAGATATATGAGTAACTTAACATGACTGCACAAGACTGCACATTTTAAATACACATCAGTTCTACATATTTAATAATCACACTGGATTCTGTACCTTGGTCTCGTGTTCTCCTTTTTCACATATCTGCCTCTGGAGTCAGCATCTCTGGACTGGTCTCCTTTGTTTTCTGCAATAATTAAGTTCACTAATGTCATCAGGTCAAGGTCATGTAAAGGTCAAGGCCATCAACACTTTGAAACTAACCATATTCAGACTTACCCAGAAGTGTTAAGATAGTCTTCTAATAATTGTTAGGTAGTTCACTGTTACAGGCGTATATTATATATATTTAGGCTAGCATGCTGTTATTTTCATTGATAGGAATATAGCCCATGTGTATAAATTGTAAAGACCACCGATGCCACTTTGTGAATTGACAGACAAGCATGGTTACAAACAAATAAGCTACTGTTACACAGATAGGCTTCAGCAGATAAGTAAATCTAAAACTGAAAAGTCAATACACAAAAATAGATAAATAATTCATAAGAAAATGAATAAAGAATTAAACATGTAACTCAAGTCTATGCCCCAATACATACGAGTACAATATGATGTACTACTTTATGCTTGTTATAATTATGTAACATAGTAGGCCATTCTCGCTAAATCAATGTTAGCAAGCATTTAACTAACCCAAAGGACTGCTACGAGCAGCAGGGAAGGAAAAACGCGCCATTTCATCTTTGGATATCAAAGCAGCTTTATGCCGCATGCGCACTGCACCTGGCGCAGGCAGAGTCACCAGCTCGTACCCATCGCGATCTACTCCCGCAAGTGAGCTATCACCACCACCAGCTACAAAATTGTTAGCTTCTGAAATATATTGCAGAACAAGCATGCATCAGTAAAGCCCCATTCAAAACAGTGGACTAACTAGTCTGAGGGTCAAACATGGCTGACCTACTCGAATACTTCACCATGGGGAATCTATTGTCTATTAGTGGATAAGACGACAAGCTTTTTAGTGGGTTGCCATATTTGACCAGCAGACTAATTAGTCCACTGTTCTGAATGTGGCCTAAGTCATGTGACTGGGTAATGTGGCAAGTGCAATTTTGTACCTAGTCTTGTTACCATCCATATTGTAAGAATTACAGCAAATACTTTTGCTTCACTTTGTTAAATATACATTTTTGGTAATATTTTAAACAAACTGACAATTTATAATCTAACAAATAAAACAGATGGCATGTGAACATATACATAACTGTAAGTATACAAAATCACCATCAATAAATCAGCTATTTATTTCAGCATAAAGTGAAGTTTTGTGCATTGTTAATGGTTCAGAATACTGAATTAGCAAGAAATAAAAACAGAGGATGTTAAATACTTCAGTCACAATTACACACAAAGGACTCGGAAATGACACACAAAGGAAAAAAATTAAGTTGTGCTTTGCAAAACCCATCCACCCAAACTCTGACAAGAAAACAAACACTTTAATAGTAAGTAATTTGGTGAGTTGACCTAAATATAATCTCTGTTGTATCTTAAAGCATGTTTCCAGTGGACATGTGCCTGTCCAACTTAGAACAAACTTTCTCAAAAAGGCCAGCAATCGAGTTACAACGTCGCACTATAAAAATCAACCGTGACCCTACAAAAAGCCATTATCCATCAAAATCAATGGCAAGACAAATTGTATCAGATCAGTTTCCTTAAAGGTAAGACATCCCATGGGATGCTCAATGCAGATAGTTAACAGGTAAGCCAACATATCTTCACTCGAAACTGGCCTTAACATGCAGTCACCAAATGTATAATAACCCAATAATCCTGGTCTCAACTTTCCTGATTTTTTTCTGAACCAAGCAGCAAACTGTTAGTACATATTTGGTATTTTATTATATGAAGTGTGAAAGAATGTTCACAATATGTGCAATAACAATGGGTATCTTGTTAATTTAAATTACTTACCCATAGCTGGTTCTTCAAATGACAGGATAATTGCACTGCTTATATTTTTGTTTACAAGAGATGTATTTTAATACCCTTCAATGTGTATCATGCTTTCATGCATGAAAGCTCGTTTACGGGTAAATGTGGGCACAGCTAAACATCTTGTGAGTGAAATATAAGTGCCATTAGCCCATTTTTTGAAGTGCCAGTTTTGGGTTAAGTCGGTAATACTTAGTTACATGGTTCACCCACTGTATGTGGTAAAAAAAGTAATTATCTTTGCCACACTGCGATAATCACACTCTTTCATATTGCATACAGTGGGTTATTAATTTTTTAACTAGTTCGTATCCCATGGTTAGGGCTTCAAACAACAGAGTAATTGCACTTGTGGTTCACTAACACCCTCGTCTGAATTTTAATATGTTTCACTACACTGCAAGCAAAATACAGATGCAATCATCTTATTGTTTGAAGCGCCAGCCATGGGATAAGTCAGTTTCAACTACTCATAGTCCACTCTATGCGACATACAAGAGCAAACTAGAGGATCAGAGAGGCGATACCGCCTCTGGATATTGTACCACCAGCTGGAGTAAGCACATTCGTAAGGACACCCCCCCCAAAAAAAATAATAAAAAAAAATTGGACACCACCACCAGTCTTGTGCTTGACAAGCTCTATAAAATGCAATAAACAAGAGTTCTCAAAATATGCACAAAAAAAAAAAAAAAAAAAAAATCAAAAAAACATAACAGTTAAAATGGTCCAATCAAGGAGATGTTCAAATTGACCTATATTTTCCTAACACTGATCACTCCTGTGATTTTCTAGACAATAGGCCTATTGGTTTTCCTTGAAATGCATTATCAGTATTGCATATACCGGTATGCTGACAAAAGAGAAAACCTAGGGACAACACTGAGCAGATCTCTGCTAGTTTTGAAGATATGAAGGGCACGAAAATATGCAGAGTTCAGTTTGTGNTATACGCTGGTGGTACTAATTATATCTTGGCAGCATCTCAATATATTTACACTCTTATACAGGGGCGGACCTAAACATATTATCTGACGGTCTTCCAAAAAATCTTTGTTGATTCATCCTTCATTTTTGACCGTCTTCCGACAGAAAAAATTAGATACCCATCAATGTAAACTTGAAAATCTGACCGTCTTCTGGAAGACCCAGAAGATGGCCTAAATCCGCCCCTGCTTATATGTTGCATACAGTGGATGACTCTTGTTGTTACTAGTACATAAATATACAGTAAGCACACAAACACATCACACAGTATGTAGACAAGAATACAAGATACTTCTAAGGGATATATGGATAAATTACCCTCATTTTGGTCTAATCTTGGGGGCTTCTGAGGCCCTGGCATTGGAGAAAGTAATTTATAAAATATGTAATTAACTGCCTTTATACAGTGCCATATCATCATGTTGTCATGATGTTATTACCATATAATGTACATAAAAGCTGTAGAATGGAGATAATTTGTCACATGACTTGGATCTATATTCAGCAGCTTTAAGATGTAATTGGTTTTGGTTTGAGGGGTTCCATGTGTTTATTTATCTTTTAATTTTCAACACACTTATGAGAGAGAGAGAGAGAGAGAGAGAGAGATGGAGAGAGAGAGAGGGGGGAGGGAGAAAGAGCTAGCTTCACAATCAAAAGTCTCTGTTTATGTGGTGTGTGTGTGTGTGTTTGAGTACATGTATCAGTATGCATGCACATGTGTGTGCGACTTACCACTCCTGGGCAAGGGAGGTGGAGGGCGAGTGTCGTACTGTGTGGCTATATCCTCAGCAGACCTTGCCTTGCCTTGCTCCCCGATATGTGAGGCCTTCAGGTGACTGGAATCTATATCAAACGACTGGGCACGGCTATTTCTGAGATGTCAACAATAATAAACACTGACAATTATTTGAAGGCATATTACACAAAAATGTCTAATATGTGCTCTATAAAATAATCAACTTTAAAATAAAGCATGTTTTTTGAAAGACAGTGAAAGAACAAAAGAAACAAACTAAGGTTAAAGTAAACCCCTTTACATTAAATGAAAAACCCAAAAGCGGAACAATATAATTTTCTGTTCAAATAATCAAACTATATCATAAAAACCCTATTATACTGTTAAAGACTGACCTAGTTTCTTGGTTATTAAGATGACCATGCACTGTTGCCATGGTGACCCCTCTGGGTTTGGTGAGTCGAGGAGGTACGGGGGGACTCCCTGTAATATCTGGAATGCCCTTTGAGTCAAAATTACCGGAAATATCACTAGAAGCAGATCCCGCAGTAAAATCTTGGAATGTGTTGTATTGATCCGTATCAGAATCTGAGCGTGGTTTGCCTCTAGACGCAGGAATTGGTTTAGGTTTTTCCACCCTTCGAGGTATGGGAGGCGATATGGGACCTTTATGTGGTACGATTATCACGGGACTATTTTGTTCAGGTGGCACCACTTCATGTGACTCCTCCCAACTGTCAAGACAAGCCACACTGTGACTATGTTCGAGGTGTTTGTTGTTCTGTTTGCCCATACCAATGCTACAGTCATCAGAGCTGATTTTCAAATCTTTCTTTAAATGTTTTGTAGCAATTGTAAAATGTGATGCTGCTTTATTAATTTTACTCTTGAATTTTGACATAAGTTTTGGAGACACCTTAGCAGTTTCTTTTCTGGTTGGCAACAGTACAATTTCCTCTGAAATGCGACTCTCAGAGGTTTCAGAGCGTCCATCATAGCTTGTCAGTTTTTTAAATCCAGTGAGTTCTACAGGACCGTCCTCTTCATCTATCTCTTCATATCCATCATCTGATGCCGACTCCCACTCCTCCTCACCTTGGGGTATCTAAAAACAAGGCATGGAGTATGTTAGGTGGGCATCTAAAAACAAGGCATGGGGTATGTTAAGTGGACTAATTATTATACCTGTCATATGAAGCTAAATTTTACTTTGTCTGTCAGGGATATCTTATATTAAAAGAAGGCATGGCAGTGAGTTAGCAGCAACAAACAGCTATAATCAGAAGTTTGCTTTCTCATCAACTGCTAGACCCACCTTAAAGAATTAATGTGAAGAGTAATCATGTGAAAGTTCACTGACCAGTCAAATTGTATTTTAGTAAGGACAATGCTTAAATATAACAATTCCTATGAACAATCCATGTACTTATGATTTCATTATCATACAAGTCCCTCCCAATGGCAGCCGAAGATACAGAGAGACAATTCTCAAAAATTAAAAAGCAACCACCTCCTCCTTTCCATAAATTTAGCTAATTTTTTAAACTTTCTTTACATATGAAGAGTAGAAGTACCTTAAAATGGAGGCTCTTCCCTTCCAAACATGTGATACGGCTAGTACTTACAATTTCGTTATCATCATAAATGTCCTCGACAACCACGGTCTCGCTCTGTGCATGTTTCAGTGGGTCCGAGAGATAACGCTGTCGGGGCAGAGACTTTCTACGACACTCTCTGGTTTTTGTACTCTGGCGATTTAATGAGGCTCGCTTTCTGTAAAATATAAGTACGAGCATTTATACATGCTTGTCTCTGAAGATCCAAAAGTGAGACTAGTGTTTTTATCACTTAAGATAAAAAATTGTAACAGTTATATATCATTAACTTAATTATCCTGAAATAAAAGAAATAATCTTATCATCAATTTTACCTATATGGGGACAATCAAGAATTAATTGCAGCTTGATTGCAATTCCCCAATAAATTACTTCATACATTATTTCAACTAAAGAATTTTGATAAAAGAAATGGTTACTACTAAAATACAAAATATCATTGTCGCTACAAAAATCATTTGTATATAGACTAGTATTACTTTTCCATAATCTGACTGGCACTAACACACTGAGCAATTCAAATTAAACATTATCTTTAAGCACTTTAATTTGACTCTATCACTGGAGATGAGAATACAAAATAAAGGCCTTGAGCAATAGCTTTATTATAGCTTGGTGTGCCATTTATAAAACATGCACATGTAGCCCTGATATTACAAGCCAGAGTTATTTATAACTCATGAGATAATAACATTTAATTCACTATTATAATTACTCTTCCAACAATGAAGTATTAATTTAACTGATGGTTCTTCAAATGCCTCTTTTTCAATACAGTAACTATTTCTAACAGAAGTATGCACATTTCATCAATTTAACAGATCAGATAAATTCACTTTTCCTACTGCTCAGGGTAGGGCGTATACTTGCATGTCAGCCAAAATATGTTTAATTTAATGCATAAATCTACATATGTACAAATTCCACATCTAAATGTATTTCACACATCCCTTGCCTTCAGCAGTTTTTCTTAAAAACTGTTTTGAATTATTATATACATAGCCTATAATAAGGACAAACGTCTGCACGAGAGGTGTTTTGTATCAGTCGGTGACATGACAGTTTATTCTACTGTAACAGATATATTTAAGATGTGTTCACATCGGAATCAACTTAAGGTGTGTTCACAATGAATCTATCATACTAGGAAATTCAAACTAAATCTGCAGGGACACTTGCTGAATGCAATCAGAATTACAGACATCTTACTCTGATTGCAATCAGCAAGAGTCCCCATGACTTTAATATAAGTCCATTTACTGGCAGAAGAGTGCACCTCGAAACACAACATTCAGAGTTAAACCATCACAAGATGACTGGAAATGTGGACTATGACCTCAACATTATAGGTGTTAAAGTATTAAGTGTGAGCTGAGTGCACTCTGAGTGCCACCCTCTAGTGGTGTCTCAGCCTGATGACAACATCACTCAGAAATGTGTAATAGTCTGATAAGGTCAAGAAGGAACAGTTTCACTCAATTAAATAATCTTTAAATAAATGGTGTGCTAGGTTGTATTAAACTGCTACTGTCCCTGTTGCCTTAGTGCTGTTGTTTATCACCTTTTCAAATCAGATTAAGAAAGAATAAATTTTGTTTAAAATATATAGAGGTTAATAACAGAGAATAGGGTGATTACTGGATCTTTTCTGTGGGCGGATATTGTGAATTTTTTTCAGTCACAATTCCTGAAAATTAGAACATTTTCTATTGAGTGGCAGGACAATAAAATAAAAAGGAGGCTATTCTGTATTTCTCATCTATGCAATAAAAGCACTGCAAATGCCTTTTTTAAATATAAATTTTGTGATTATGAAATTATGTATCTGAAAATTTGATAATTTTTGTCCATTGGAAAGATCAAGTTATTACTGTATGGATATTTTACATGTCATGGGATCAGGAAAATAAGGAATTAGATTTAAGGTGACTGTATGAGTACATGACTAAGTGCAGTACTTCATCAGATTAGAATTAGGGCATGAAATACCTCAAGTGTATTTTATCAAAGGAATATCTCAGATAATGCCACTGCGTGACATATGGTTATTAAAATGGATACACAGTTATTATATTTCTCATAGACTTCAAACACCACACTTATATTTTTATACTGCTGACATCCTCAATCTGCAGATTCTCAAACAATATTATTTCCAACATGAAAAACATTATAATATAACTAGAGGATCAGAGAGGCGATACCGCCTCCAAATATTGTACCACCAGCTGGAGCAAACGCAATCGTATAGACCCCCCGTACACAAAATAAGGGACACAGCCACCAATTTTATGCTTGACAAGCTGTAAAAATGCAATCAACAAGAATTTTTTAACTATTGCAAAAAATATATATGGTACAATCAAATTTAAGTTCTTCGTAAGGTAGGTCAAGGGTCAATTTCAAGGTCACAGTAAATTGCCAGTATATGACTTCCTATTCAAGTTCAAGAGTAACTATGGACCTATCTCTGTCAAGTTTGAAGTTAAAAGAGAAAGAAATTAGCAGAGTTCAGTTCATGATAAAAAGTAGGTCAAAGGTCAATTTCAAGGTCACA
>NW_019773739.1:21271-54984 GCF_001039355.2 Lingula anatina
ATTTTTTTGAAAATTTTGGCCCATTTGACCTTGAAGTAAAGGTCAAAGGTCAAATCCAAGGGTATATTTGAAATCTTCACATATGACTTTTGGAAAGCCGTCTATAGAAATTTTTCCCATAACTCCTTCCGTAGGGTAGATAATTAGCATTTAATTTTGTCGTTTTTAGACAAGGGTGCATCGCAATGAGTGCCACACCCAGACCCCAATACCGACAAAGCCCAAATTTTACGTGGAACGAGTTGAGATTATAGGTGACCTAAATCCATGAGATGGGTACGGGGGCCCTTACCGTCTAGGAGGAGAAGCGGTAACGGTAGCCGTCCGGCGGAGCCGGTGGAGCCAACGGAGCCGGCGGAGCCGGCGGAACGATCCGGACGGGACCGAAACCATGTGTACCGCCAGCGCTAACGCTGGTGGTACAATTATAATTATAATTATAACGATAACACTTTCTACTTATTTATTTCAGCTCCATCGATCCCAATCGATTATGGTATTCAAATGTTTTGAATATCATAATTCATCAGTTTTTGTGTGAGCATAATAATGTCAGTAGTAACAATTATTAGAGATGGTATCTTATGATGAGAGAAAGTAGTAGTTAGAAGTGATATTAAAGAAACTTTATATATACAGCTGTATATGTACAGGGGAAAACTGAAAAATAACAAGACTCCGAAGTGTTCTCAGCTACAAGAGATCAGCATCTACTACTAGCTAGCTTGTTTCTAAATTTTATTTTTAAACCAAAATTTTTGGTTTACTTTGACTTTGTAAGATTCAGCAGAAGCCCATGAAGATAAAGCACTGCACCTAGATATTCAAAGAACGCAGGACTAATGTCTCCAAGCAACTAGTGAGCTATACTATGGAAGTAAAAAAAAATTGAAGTACATCATTTTTTTTCACTCTAGAGGTTTTGGACCAACAAGCAGGCTAAAGCTGCTCTATCTATTATGGTGAAACCAGGGTGGCAGCAACACATCTGGTGGAGTTATAATAAGAGAGAGAATATTCAGGAAAAATGTTCTCTGCAGCCTTACTATCAAATTATTTCCAGAGAGACTTTATGTAATGTTCAAATATAAATGAAGTTCTAAATTTCATAATTCTTGAATATGTAAATTGTGACATAGAAATAGTGTAGTATATCCTTCGTTCACAGGAATTTTTTTTATAATGGGAGAACAGTCAGTCTTCTTCATTCGAAAAAAGTATCAGTCTTTAATGTCAATGAAAAATATCCAACTGTTCATTTGAAATGTTTGCTACAATAAATGAAGTAAGTATCAGTAATAACAGTGCTGGGCCAAATTTAATTTTTTAAACTGCATTTTATATTGTTTTTCAATTTTAATAAGCTAAATTCAGCAACAACATTTGTCATGCAGAGAAGTGATTCAACACATAATTTATGCTTATGACAATTTTACACCACCCAGATGTTATGTAATCCACCAGCTTACTAATACTCAAGATATTTGGCAAAACTCTAATAGCTGAGAACACTTTCTTTTAGGCATTGCCAGTAAAAAAAGTGATTAGTTGACAGATGTGCTCAGGAATGTGACTGTCAAGGCTGAAAAGATTGAAAGAAAGGTGACAACGTATCTAAATGCAACTATCATGATTAAAAGTTAAAGAAAGCATTCACAGCACTCATAAGACTGCTTGCCTCTGGTTGATATTTTCGAACTGTAGATGGAGCTGTTTCAAGACACGCCTTCTTAGGGTGGTTGATTTCTTTTTCCTATATGAATATAGGAAATATGAATATTTCAGTGGTGCAAATACAAATATAGTCAAATGTGTTTTGGCACAAAACATGGGTAAGCAAAATGCATCAATCCAAGAACCATTATGTTCAACTTGATGCACACTCAATCACAAATGCACCCATATAAACAATGCATATACAAACCAACTGTATTGTCATTAGTAAAATATTATATTGTACAAGGTCATGATAATCTATGTACCAGTACATAAATAAATTGAATTGAAATTGAATATAAATGGCACAACACATACACACATATTAAACATGAAAGTAACACAAACCACACTAAAACACAAGCACACAGACAAACAAGCAGTCAAGCCTTTTTAAAAAATACCAACATACACAAAGGAAGAAAGAATTCCCATTTATGCTAGGTATACAAAACAGTTAAACCAGCATCTCACCCAAAAAGCATACTGTTTAATATGTAAACAACACACAAATACAGCATAACCACTTGTATACAAAATAAACACAAGGTAAGTTAATACAACTGCATGAAAATTATAGTGTCTCAGCCCAGTCAAGAGACAAGATTACCACTCCACTGTTATTTATCCCACTTCTCGCCCTTCCTTATAAAATGACCGTTAGATAACCCCATTATTTATTTCCTTTCTTAAAAACTACAAGTTAGATAACCCCACTATAATTTATCAGTGGGACACTTATATTATTGGCGACAAGATTTATGGCCAGAACAGGTCGGTGTCACAGAGTGATGATGAGATGAGAGTCTACTTCTTCCATATGACTCACTGTCAACACAGACTGGCGTATTTTACACTAGTACTGTCATCAGCATGAACTGGCAAACGTTGGGCAAATGTAGCCCTTTGTTTAAAAAAATATTATCTGGTTGAGATGAGAGAAAGAAAATATGGTTCCATTTGATTTTTTTTTTGGGGGGGGGGGGCATTTGCTTTCATTCTTGAAAGTTTATCTTGATATGAGAGATGAGCTATATCATATAAATGAGTCAAAAACTTCCTATATTTAAAGATTAGGGGCTTTGTCTGTGAGGTAAAGGAAGTCTTTCTCATCCATAGACAAAGAAATCACAGACAATATATTATACAAAATATATATGCCTAGCCAAGTTTCAACATCATCACAAAAGGTGCAGTGGGAAAGGGGGTATGAAATGTCATCTTCACAACTGTACTTTACTTTTCGGAATAGAAATTCACCTTTAAGAAACAGGGCACTTAAAAGTGAGTTGTATTATTGACGAGGCGGAGATGTCTTAACCACATGCTTAGCATTGATGACATGTAAAAAACATTTAAAACAGGAATAAAAACCACATTCAGTTAAAATAGAGCAGGATATCAACCCTTTGGAGTAGATACCATCTTAAGTAGTACTAGTAAGTGTTCACATTGAAAACAGAACGTCCCATCTCATTACCTTTTGTGGATCATCAGATTACTAAACTAAGCTCTTTATAGACAGATCACCTCACTATACCCATGGCATATATATCCCTCAAAAAGATGAAGTAGAAAAAAAAAAGAAATATTTACCTGCAACCTTAGTTTTGAACTTAGCTTAATCAAACAAATCACAGAGATAGTGATTAAGGTCACAGATACCTATAACTAGGGCATCAAACAAATGTAACACTGTGATGGGTACTTCCCAGGGAGAATCAGCCTATTTTCAATGTGAATCCGACTACTGTTTCTTCTAATTATAAACAATGAGGGCAGCATGCTTAGCCTAATCACACCAATGCTCTAGACAAAATTTAAATACTAGTAATTAAAAGATCCTGGTGCACAGATATATCTATAGATCATTGCTTCAACAGCCCATATTGAAGGCATTGTAGACAGAAGAATGGACCTATCTCCAATATGAACCCGACATATATGACACTACAAAATGTAAATCATTGCTTAGACATCAGCCCATATTGAAGGCATTGTAGAGAGAAGAATGGGCCTATCTCCAATGTGAACCCGACATATATGGCACTACAAAATGTGTTTTCCTACATGTTTAAACCATGAAAATAACACAGGTTGCTGAAAATGCCCTTTGTGTGGTATATATATAATCACAGTGAGTCATCTGGAAATAGCTACTTCACTCAGCATAAGAAACAAATCATCTCCAAAAGAAAAACATTCAGTATAATGGCTATGTGCAGGCATTCCAAAGACCTATGTGGTACTAGTAAATGAAAAGTGTGGGAATTATGGTTAAATTCTGCAGAAATTTATCGATTAAGAATGATGCAGAGGGGGAAACAAGAAAACCTTGAGTCATGAATTTGATATTTCATATTCCACTAATTTTGAACCTTGGTTTTTCATGAATGTGTTCCATTAGGAAGCTGTAGAAGGTAAAAACTGTCCAAACATGCCTAACACATTTTCACACCTCGAAAAAATGTCACACAAAACACACTCATATCTAACACACTAGCATGCTTACACACTGTCACACCTAACACACTGTCACATCTAACACACTGTCACATCTGTCACAATAGCATGCCTAACACACTGTCACACCTAACACACTGTCACATCTGTCACAATAGCATGCCTAACACACTGTCACATTGAATACAGTGGGCATAAACTTACCTTGTGACAGGCAGTATATGCATGGTTGTATTCTCTTCAATGACCTCCTCATCAATCCAACCTTCATCTGCTTCTTGGGACTGATTGTCTGATCCTTAAAAAATAAATTAAGATATTCGAATATCCAATATAAGACAAGTAATAATAAAGGATACAAGACTGCTCAATATCATTATTGGCTCTAGGAAGTATTCTAACCTTCAAACAATAATGCTACAACCTGATATTAATGCTTGCTACAAGGGAGTGTTCCCATAAACCAATCTTACTACCTGGATTGCTAAAACTCTCCGGGGATTCTCACTAATCTGCATTCAATGTAAGTGGCTTAAAGGCCTACTCAAGCTGCTGGGGGTAATTAACGCTAGTCAATTACCCCCTACATATTCAAGATGACCTGCCAGACAATTAGGATTATTACACTGAAAGCGAGAAGCCCAGCAGAGAGAGATCCATTCAGCTAGTATGATTAGCTTATGAGAAAAAGTCCAAGGCTCTATTCCCATAGATTTTAGATCGATCTATCCCTGCGGGGAGTCTCACAAGATTACTTTCAGATAATCCGACTTAAATGTCCGTCCCGCCTACTACAAGCTGTAAGGGGATAATTAACTTTCGTGTCCGCCCGGCTGACAGCTATTTAGCGTGAACCCCCAGGGAGTTAGGTCAATCTAAAGTAGGTTGATCTAATCTATGGGAACGCAGTCCAAGTCTACATGATGAAACATACAATAATAATACTCACCGCTGTCCTTTCCTCCTGGGGCAAAGGTGGCTGTGAAGGGCCGTCCATCATCTGAACATGCACTTGACCAACTGTCTGCCCTTTCTCTATCCATGGTGAGGGGTAACCTCCCATTCCTGGACTGGACCTCCTCAGGATTGGACCTCGTGGGGAATGTCAACACCACATCGTCATAGGCATAGCTATTGTCTCTGGGAGATCTATTCACTTGGTGTGGTTTTGGCAACACATGGAATGTTTTGGATTCTCTTTTATTATCACTGTCTCTCTGGCTCTCCTTTGCTGGTTGAGTAGTTGTTTTTGATTTGTCTTTGGAGTGGCTGGAATGTTGGTGACTAGGTGGAGCTGTGATGTCATTGTTTTTGGTTGTGATGTCACCACTTTTGGTTATGATGTCACCGTTTTTGGTTGTGATGCCACTGCTTTTAGACGTGATGTCATTAGTCTTTGTAGGAATGTTAGGCTTTTGAGCAGCACCCTGAAGAAACTGTTCTTTAAGCTGACTAACTTGGCTTACTCTAGGATTTCTAGAACAATCTCCCATATCTGTCAAAGAGTTTTTCTGAGTATTAGAAGCTCCTGAACTGTCAGAACTTTTCCTCGAAAAATCACTTATTCTTGCTTTGATGTCATTTCCATTTGGCTTAGGTCTTAAAACAGGTTTTTCTCTCACTGCTGCAGCACTGCTTTTATTTTCCTGACTCTGAAATTTTTCAACAAGCTTGGGATCTAGAGATATATTTAGTTTTGCCTGAGTTAAGGGCTCTTTCTTGTGCAGTGAGTTCCTGGGCTTTGCAACAGGAACCCTTTTCATGCCAGAAAACGATTCGTGTGTTTCTTCCTTGTGTGTAGTGTGGAAGTCAGTAGAATTTGACACAGCTCCAACCTGATTACCCGAACCTGCAGGTTTCACAATTTGTTGTGCTTGATTCAACACAGATGCCAATTGGAATTTATTTTTAAACTCTGTCACTGGTGATGTAACCCTTGGTTTTTCAGGGTCAGAAGACCTCGATGCTACTTTTCCTCTTCTAACTGAAGGCTTGGGACCAGAACTGGACCCATTAGAGATCCCTTGATTTGCTGCAGAGCTCTTAGTATTCACTGCGGTCCTGCTCTCAAATTGTTCCTTTATTCTTTCCAGCGAACTCCTGGCAGAGTCTCCCTCAAACATTTCTTTAATCTCTGTAATGCTGCATCTTTTTTCACCGTCTGCCTGTGCATTGTTAGATTTGTTATCAGTGAGTAACCTGAAATGAGAATTAATATCAGGGCTCAAAGTACTGGCTGAATACAAAAACATGTCACTGCAAAGAGTCACTGATCAAATGTTTGTTGGTATCCAGTGCACTGCATCATGAAAGCATGAAGGATCAAATTGTTTCCTTTTAGAAAGGAAAAAAATGTTTAAATTTAGTGATATGTATAAAATGATCTACTTATTTTTCCTCCTTCTTTTGTGAAGATGTTTTTGTGAAGAAAATTCTGTAAATATAACCTATTACAGAATTAAAAAAAAGAAAAACTCATCCCAATACAAATAGGATATAAATTCAAGCAATAGCTTTACAAAGCAGCATGCAATGTAACACTCTTTTCAATTATCTTTCAGAGCTTATACAATCACAACCTATAGATAAATATTCAGTCTTGTTATGCATGGCAATGAAGTACTGGGAGCACTTGATAAAAACAAAATATTAGATAACAGTGTCAGTGCATTGTCACATGTAATTTTTATAGGTTACAAAGTGTGTGTCTGTGCATTGTATTTTTATCTAAATCTGCATGCCCCTGATATTTACTTCATTGTGCAATATATAAAAAGTCAGGGGAGTATACCAGGAAAGAGCCATTCCTTTAATTTTCAATCATTTCATCCAAAAGCCAAGAATATCTTATCCCCCCACCCATCCATCACTTTTTAAAAGGCAAATTAAGTGTCCGTCCTACACCCTTAAGCTCCACATTATTGATAACATTGATAACAATGACACCCACATTACTAGTACCTTACTTCTGAAGTTCATATACCTCTGTTATGTTTTTTTTTTTTTTTTTTGTACTTGTTCAAGTGGAGGGAGGGGGTCAGAATTGGCCAAAAAATGTTTTGCCCCTTCCCTACACAATATCCCATAAATCCCTGTATCCTTTTGCCAGTAACAAGAAGCAAAATAAATAAATAAATAAATAAATAAATAAATAAATAAATAATTATCATTATTTTTTTTTTACAAAAAGTTTTACCATACCTTGGTTTGGGACTGATGGGAGGCCTGCTATTCCTTTTATTTCCTCTATTACCAAGTCCTGCTTGGTTCAGCTTAGCAATAAACACAGGGTCAAACTTAAACTCCATCCCCTCCACCGTATTATTAACTCTCCCCGGTTTTGGTTTCAGTGCTGGTTTGGATCCCCCTGGAGACGGAGAGGTCACATGACCAGGCGGAGACATGGGACTGGCGCGCTTTCCGTGGTAGACGTTTTTGGAGCGTATGGAGTGGGAGACGTACTGGTAGTTCTTGCGTCGAGAGCGCAGCCTGGAGTGAGGAGGTGTGGACGGGTGACTGGACGCCTCTGACATACTTCCTGATGAGAGAGATGATATGCTGTAGCTAATCATAAATTTCAAACACCCTAGTATTTCCAAAGATCTTATCAGATCAATTTTCATAATATGTAGGTTCCCACTAAACTCTGTGATTTCTGTGTTCTTATTTTTCGAATAAAACTTGTTGTAGTTATGCCCAAGATAGTTTTGGAAAAAGAACATTTATCTGTTGTACAAATTTACTGGACGATTACCATACATGTATCATGTGCACCTGAGATTCAGAGCAGAGATAACTTAATGATGTGACTGAAACTATCAGCCACACAGTACTGAGTGTATACATGATAATAACATATCATAAACAACCTTGAAATAAACTTCAGAATTTCAATGATGTCCATTCTTATGTGTCCTGAAGAACAAAATACATACCCCCGTAAATGGATTTCAGGAGACAATCATACTAATATGAATGGAAAAGTAATGCCTTTAAACGGTGTATTGTAAATAATAAACAAAAGGAAAGAAAATTTAATCTGTTCTTGCATGCATTTCCTCATAGAATAGCCGCAGTACTAAATGTATGGATGTTATGACAAAACAAGCCGGGTTGGTCACAACATGACTTAAAACAGAAACTCAGTCCCGACTTTTACACTTAAATTTTACTCTTCACTCTCATGGCAGTCAAATACTAGTAGATCAGAATGGTTATTGGTCTTAAACTGATGTGACATCCTTTGCTACAAAACAGGCAGAATTCATCCTGGGTTCAAAGTCAAATAAAATACTAACTAAAAGTTAAGACCAACACTCGATCCAAATTTCTTTTGTGACACAGGCCTCGCATGCACAGACATGAAAGACTTTATTATTACACAACAGACTTGGCTTATTTCCTTTTAAATATATTATACATGTTGTATACTTGCATTGTTTTCTCCTTGACATATTTGATTTACAATCCTCTGGAAAGGTGTATTGGGTGAAAAACCCATTATGTTCTTAACCTGCCCAGCTCCCCCCCCCCCCCCTCCCTTTCATTCCACACCTTTCTTTCAAATTACTAGTATTATATACATACCTGTGTATCATAAAAAATCAGTAGAGAGCTATGGAAAGTGACTGTCATATTACATATATTTATAAAGTCAATATGTTTTTAAACCTTGCCTTATCATCTTAAATAAACAAAATAGATAACGGATAGCTAGCTTCCCTATCATGAGATAAGCAAAGAGAAATGGAACACGAATATAATATATATATATATATAGTAAATGAAATATGCAATTTCACATTGACTCATACACAAACTAAATCAACCCCCTACCCCCAAGCACTCACCTTTTTCCCCAATATAACAAAATAAATGTCTGTATGCCCCCCCCCCCACCATGAAGGCCCAGCTCCAACGCTAATTTACAATCAATAGATAGAAAGGCAGTAAGACCTAATTGCCATTCACACTAGCAAGTAAACAGTGTTAACTCCACTAGGATCGCCTTCCTAATTAACGGTCTCTTTATATCATACCATGCCATTATACCTTTACATTTTGTGAATAATTTTTACAATGTTTATTGCTTTCATTGTTATCACTTTTTAAAAATTTTATTTTGATGTAATTCTGTAATCATAAATCAATCTAATATTTCACAGTAATTTTTGCAACTGATAATGTAGCCAAAGAGGCATAACTCTAAAGCTACACAATCACTTAATGTCAAATCCCCTCTTCAATTTTGCACATTTTTAACCAACAATTAAAACACTAACAGTGTTTGGTGAAAATGTTATAATACAATAACTATCATGCAAATAAGCATGTGACCATCAAATTTATCCAAATTTAGTTACATCAATCTGTTAACTTAAAATGCAGTACTATAGTGAAATATTCAACATATATATATATTTAACTACTACTGTGCACAAAAAAATGCTTGGAAAAAAAAAGAGGAAGAGTCACGGACCTCAGTATCTTGAGCACTGGAGCAAGAAGACATAAACAATACCACAGGAAGCATTCACACCATGCCAAAAAAAACGAACCAGTATTTGAATCTAAATCCAAACCGATAACATTTAATTCATTCCTTGATCTCTCTAACTCTTTCTCTTCTTCTCTACTCTATTTTTCTTCACTCTTTTCAGCCAAATACACTTCTAAATATTTTATGTATTTTCTGTTCTGAACATCATATGATCATTTAATGAACTATTTCACTATATATAAACTTGACTCATTCAGATATTTGCAAGTTAAGTACTTACTAGTATATATCAAAGAATATTGGGAACAAATTGCAACATACATCCCACAGGAACTTCCAATTAAAAAAGCAACGCAATACGCAACTTATTTTGTAACATCTAAGGATCTTATTTCCACCTTACTCAAAAATATTGAGCATGCCTTATCATTACTACAGTGTATATAATTGTTAGGAAATAGACTTTTATGAAAGAGTTAAGTTTTGAAAACTATGAACCCATTCCCAGAGATTAGATCAATCCAAACTAGATAGACCTAACTCCCTGGGGGTTCATGCTAAATAGCTGTCAGCCGAGCGGGCACGAAAGTGAATTACCCCCTTACAGCTTGTAGTAGGCGGGACGGACATTTAAGCTGGATTACCTGACAGTAATCTAGTGAGACTCCCCGCGGGGATAGATCGATCTAAAATCTATGGGAATACGCCCTATGATTTTCTGAAGTAGAAGAAAACAGTGGCTGAGCATATTCTCTCTCTCTCCTCCCTGAACTGCTCTTGGTTAATTGCCCTATGTCAACCACCATTTGTTAATTGGTGGATGTCAATTGCTACATGTTACTTTTATGAAAATGTGGAAGAACCAATAAAATTTAATATCAATATACAGAATGATCCATCTGCGTCCTGAGTGAACACACCCAATGACTCAGATTGCTACCAGATGTGATAGAGAGCCCAAGAGGCATCATTAGCCTAAATATCATTAATACTACATCTCTTCACGCTCTGTCTTACACATGAGAAACCAAGGGCATACACAGACAGCAGGGACCCAATTCACAAAATAATTTTAGATCGAAGGTTGGTCCCAAATTTAAGACTTAAATGAATGTTCAAAGTGCCTGTTTACAAAAAGAAGGAAATGCGCCTAGCTAATAAAATATTTATTTTATAAAATAATTTACTATCAAAATTTTACTATAAATTTATGCAAAAATAAATTGGACTGAAATGTTTGGTCTAAAGTTAAAGTTCGGACCAATTTTTGGTCTACAGTTATTTTAAGAAAACACACCAGGGTTGTATTAAGGCTATCTAACAACAGTTTTTTTTTTCCCTTTTTTTTTGGGGGGGGGGGGGGACAGGAAATCCAGCTCCATCCTCATAATTTAATTACTGTACTTTTTTAACTAGGCCCATGTTAACAACTTTAAATGCAATAGCAGGCAGTGAAATGTTCAGAATACATCATCCAGATCAATGGCTCAGCATTCACCAAAACAAAGCAAAAAACGTGTTTAAAAGAGAATGCTTGCTCTTGATATCTGTTACATGATATACGGACATAAATATTTAGACCCTGAACAAAGAAGCTTATTCTCCCCTTGTTGTCTACTCCAGACAATGACAAAATCAGCTGTCAGAACCATATCACATTTACAGTATAAGACTGACACTGTTTTTAGTCAAATTACAAGTATTGGATTTTTTTTTCTTTGCTTCACAAATGTTTCATGCAGCTACTGTATTACAACGACTTATCACATCCCAGTAATGTACTTACTAGTAGCTGCACGAAACAGTTGTCAAGCAAAAAAGGCATACAAAGTGAATTTATAATCACATTCAAACTCATTTGTGACTTGTTTTGTACTCTGTCAGACTATAATAAACTGAATTTCAGAATATTTACCAGACATAGTGAAAACTTTGTGGAGGCATTGAAAGTCATGAGGATCTGCACTACAAGAAATCTGCAGGTCCTCATTAGTCTCTGTTTGTATCATCATGTGATTCGTTATTATGCATTGTATTTCCCATAAAATTTGTTACTGTTTACATTGCCGTGTGCTCAATTACTGTGCACTGTATTTTTACATTAACTTTGTTAGTTAAGAGAACCTGCGATATCAAAAATCTTGCAGTTGCTGTGGTATTTCAAGTAGTCATGACCGGCTGGACAGGCGATTTCACCATGCCTGACTTTACCCAGCATTTTCTCCTTCATCCATAGTTTTAACCCTTACAATGACCCTCCTCTATTTCTCTACCATCCACAGTTCAAAAAGAATGATGATTGCCCTCCTTCCCTCTCTCTCTCCCCTCAACCTCTCTAGTTTATATCCTTTTTAAGCATCAATTAAAACTAACCAGATGTTTCTGGCTGTACAGGTGAGTCTTTACAGGCTGTCAAACCCAAGGCCAGCTCAGTCACTGAAGGATAAAGTACTGTATAATATATTATAAAATAGAAAAAAAAATCCCTACCCCCTGAATGACTTTTGTCATGATTTTGATATCCCTATAGCCTTTGGATCATGCTGGATAACAAGAAAAGGAGAAAGAATCTTACTTGGTGCATATTTAGA
This sequence comes from Lingula anatina, assembly GCF_001039355.2. The sequence goes on from NW_019773739.1 coordinate 33,542, forward strand.
ATCATTTGTCTATCTCTATCCTTAGGTACTTCTTTCAAGTTAGGTAAAGCAATGGACCATTCTGCATTTTTTTTTTTTTTTTTTGGAGGGGGGCGGGCATTTGAAACTGACATTTTCCTAATTTTCTCCAGGTACAGAAAATGTGCACAGAATAAAGCAGAGATATATGTGTGAATAAATAAGTGAAAAAATCTCAATGTGGCCCTGCATGGTTAAAGGCAGGTATGATCCCCCTTTGTTTTACTGAGACTAGTGCTGGCCTCTGGGGGACATAAATGGAGGAACCAATTACTGCATTTATCATCATTTACTAGTACAGGTGTTTTACAGTATGTCTATAATGAAAGGACTAAAAGCACTCTTTATACTGTATACTACATTGAGGTGATAAATTTCAATTTGTCAGCTACTTAATCTAAATGGTTTCCTTCCTGTTATTTGCACATATACTTTATATAGGTAACTTGCATCCTCTTAGACCCCATTCCCACAGACTTTAGATTGATCTATCCCTGTGGGGAGTCTCACTAGATTACTGTCAGCTTAGCCGGCTTAAGCATCTGTCCCGCCTACTAAAAGCTGTGAGGGGGTAATTAACTGTTGTGCGCGCTCGGCTGACTGCAATATAATGTGAACCCCTGGGAGTTAGGTCAATCCGGATGGATCGATCTAAAGCTCTGGGAATGCACTCTTAAACATCACATTTACTAGACTAGTAATAGTAATATGTACTTTAACTGCAGGAAGTCGTTCTGTTGATTCTATATTACATTATAAGAATTCAAGCCACCACAAACAATAACAATACAAGCACATAGTTACATTAGGTTCAATGCAAGGCTTGAAGCCATCACAGAAATAACTGGGACAACTCTCTCAAACATTTCTTAGATTATGTACAGTAATGTGAATCCTGGTATTTTCAAAGGTCTAGAATGAAATAAAAACTCTATTCACTATATTTTATTCCTTCTTATAAATGGTCTGTAAGCACCGAACGGAATTATACGGAAATAAGTGTCTAGGCCATTTTGTAAATAAACCATTACGCACACTAAAGTTCACACACAAGACGTAGGCCTACAGACACCTGTTTTGATGATCGGTAAAAATGTCCTTTTTTTACGATCTGATAAACCTACCTGCGTTGTCAGTAAAACATTAAAGCATCGTGAAGTATTTGGTGGTGTGAAGCGTAAATCTTATCGGTTCGCTCTCGCTAAAAAGACACCGATAAAAGTATAATTGCTCCATGTAAACTTAGTCATCCATTGACCTTCCTGAAGTTCATAGCACTTGTCCAATGTCACGGCGTTACATATTTTATGCGGACCTATAATATTTACTATGCAGCAGGTACTCCGTACTCCGTAGCGTACTCCGTGTGTATTGCGTGTTCTCACCCAACATGTACCTAATTATGCGTATTAGGTACACCGCGTGTGGGTGTTCTCGGCTCTGCTCGGATGTCTCGTGCACTCGTATGGAGCGTAGCGGAGTCAGCCGAGGATTGCCGATTGCTTGTAGAAGGGACTTTTTCATGTTAACTAATTTCATGTTAAGTGCGTAGTTTTTGGCAGTGTCAAAATGTCAATGTTTTCTATCGTTTTCAGGTTCGTGGGATTTCTGGAAAAGGTAGGCGATAGGTGAAATTTCATCTACTTTGTGTGGAAGCACCACGTACATATTATATCTCACTGTAGGTTATAACTTATGTTTTTGGTTTCGTTAGTTTGTCTGTCTGACTCACGCTCGGCTGTCACCCATTACAGTGACGTCATATTTGCTCCGTAACACTAGTCCAGCGGCCATACTGGAGGGAAAGAACGACGGGGAATAGTAGAGTAAATATAGGTGAACCAAATAAAATGAAATAATCTTCATATCGCGATCAAGTGCACCAAAAGGAAAAGTGTATATACATGTGAAAACTTCAGCTAATCAGCGTGATCGACCCATATAAACTCAAGACAGTCCAAAGACGTGAAATCCTGACCTACCCCTGTATCCCAACATCGTGGAATTGTCAGAAGCTAGTTCAGTTATCTTGTACTTCATTTTTCTTGTTCATTGGATAATAACAGTTTAAGTTTTAGAGAGTTTACTGTGTAATCATAATTTCAACCTTTCATAGAAGCAACTTTTTACATAAAGGATAGATATAAGGAGAAATTTGAGCTGACCATCGGGATCAACCCTTACGGACTCAAAGAAGACAGTATGCAGGGTTGTGACAAGAAATGACGTGGTCTGACTCTGTCTGTTAGTAACATTTTCGAAAAAGTTATGGGCCAATTAATTTTGATGAAATTTTCAGGAACTGTCAGAAGTGGGCCAAGGAACGGATGATTTGTTTTTGGTGGTGATCAGGATCATTATCAATCAATAATAAAAAAAAAAAAAAAAACTAAATCATTATAGAATGAAAATTTAGGGGTGAAATGGCATGTTGGAGACTTTGCTGCCTTGGCGGAGCTTTGCGCTCTCGAAGTGGTTTTTCTAGTTAATACTGAGGAAAGGATTGAATGGGATGGGTTCACTTCCCCCTGGTAATTAATTCCTTCATACATGTACATGTATATAGATTGACCAGTTTCTATATAATCTAGCAATTTGGGAGGAGAAAACAGACTCGACCAGGATTTGAACCCCAGACTTTCTCAAACAGTGCGTCTGCTCTTCCAACTGAGCTACCGAGCCAGTAGCACGAAAATGCATGCGGCAACACTCCTAGTGACGATTCTGATATATATATACTACACAGCCATATGTAATGCACAGCCATATACAGAACCAGTACATATCAGAATCGTCAATAGGAGTGCGGACACATGCATTTTCGTGCTACGGGCTCTGTAGCACAGTTGGGATAGCACAGTTGGGAGAGCAGTTGCACTGTTTGGCTGTGCAGTATACATATCAGAATCATCAATAGAAGTGCTAATGCATGAATTTTTGTGCTACTGAGCTGGCGTCACATGTACAGCCCTTTTTGACCGATTGTACACACAGCAGATGCATGTATGAACTGAGCCAACCTTGCCTGGCCAGTACCATAATTATAATACTTGTGTTCATCAGCTTGTCAGTAGACAAGTAGCTCCCCTCCCCCTCCCCCTTTTTTAGTGCCAGTGGTAACAGAGTATACGTACCCTTAGGTTACTGGTACAGAGTCACTGGAGAAATCCTCTCAACCAAAATATAATAAATTTAGATAAAACAGACAACAATCCTGCTTCCATAGTTTGATGTTAGTTTTAAAAACCTTTTTTTCAAAAATATGATAGGCTTGTAAGTCAAATGGTGGTAAAAAAGTAATAAAAAGATGAAAAGATTAAAAAGATAACTTAATTAATTGCTAATAGACAGCAGGAATTTTCAATATGGTACAAAGACATATTGACCCTTATAACTTCTCTTTTGTTAATTTTCAGCTCCTCAGAGCTCGATGGAAGAAGAGGCTTCTCTTGGTTCTCCTGACTTGCGACCAGATAATTCATGTTGGTGGTCTTCAGTGTGGGGTTGGTCAGACAGAGGTTATACCACACGACAGCATTCAACCAGTATGCTGTATGGACATAACTTGTCTACCAGGTAGGTCTGTGTTCTCTCTGGCCCCATTCAGAATGAGAAGATCGATCAAAGTGCTGACTGGTCCTTGGCTTAAATATGGCTGAATGACATGAAAGGAAGACCACTTAATCCTGGTCTCTCCGCCTCTCACATGCCACCCCACACATCGTCCCTGCAGGAGCAAAGTACTAGTAATTAAATCTCAGCTCAATTCGACCGATTGAGAGACAACACGTGGGGAGGCATGTGAGAGGTGGAGAGGCCCTTGCAGGATTAACTTAAGCAGTCTTCCTTTCATGTAGGGTCTGCCATATTTGGAGCCTTANCTGCTTATGACATATCCAGTGCATTTTACGAAGTATAGACATTTATCGTTATTATGGCAGTATTAAGAACAAGTACTACCCCCATTAGCTACATGAATTTGTAAATAGAATGTTTAGTGCTATTGTTTTTATCAGCATATATGTACACTTTCCAACCTTAATTTTCAGGGACCCAAGCCGAACCCTGCAATGCAGGTGACCCATCATCTTCCAGCTGTATCCCCTGTCCTGAAGGCCAATATCAGACCCGGCAAACTACCCTTAGTGACCGCTTAACTTGTTCTGTGAAGTGAGTTTGTAGACTGTAACAAAATCATGATTGTGGGAAGATAGAATTTAGAAAACTGATGAGCACTGTGCTTGTACTGTATAATCAGGGGCGGATTGAGGCCATCTTCTAGGTCTTCCGGAAGATGGTCAGATTTTCAAGTTAACATTGACGGTAACTATTTTTTTCTGTCAGAAGACAGGCTAAAATGGTGGACTGATCAACAAAGAAAATTTGGAAGACTGTCAGAATATCACTGGATCTGCCCCTGATAATGACAATTAAAAAGGATTCAGCTTTTTTACATATGTTATTTTCTGACAGTCTTCCAAATTATCTTTGTTGATTCACCCTCTAATTTTGACCATCTTCCAACATGAAAAATTGGATATCCGTCAATGTAAACTTGAAAATCTGACTGTCTTCCGGAAGACCCAGAAGACGGCCTAAATCCGCCCCTGTATGTGCAGTATAAGAGACAAGAGAAAAAGGGTGGGTGAAAAGGGAATGGGGGAGGGTTGACTGATGCTTGTACTGTCCTACATCTTGTAAGACAACCATTAGATTTAGATACTTCATCTATGATTTAATCATAAATTATTTAAAATCATTTATAAATGTGGGATGCACAGTATAAATTCCCACAGCAGTAATAACTGTTTAAATTGACAATGAATTCATATTAGGTAAATAAAGATTAATGATTCATGTTCATTTTCTTTCAGCTTGAATTGTACGCAGAGCCACAGGGAATATGTCACTAGAGGAAGCTCTACCACTGAGTCAGTATGCGGGACATGCCTGGTGGGATATAAAGAAACTGCTATCGGAACATGCATCAAAAACATGTGCCCTATTGGACAGGAACCTAAAGGAAATGGTAGGAATTTTTTTTTTCGTAATCCTTTTTTCATATATCAAATTTCTTAACACATATAAATTGGATATTTAATTAACTGCCAACAAATTTTAACAAATTTTTCATTCATTGATTTATTGAATAATTTATATGTTTGAAATATCAGAAATCCAATCTCTGTACTGGCAGAATATGGGTAACAATACATGAATCAGAAACAGAAAGGAGGGTCAGTGATGCCCTTAACTTATAACCCTATTCATTTCCTAAAGGACATTAATAAAGGACTTAATGGGACTCTATAAGAATTCTATTGGATGGCATATAAGATTTTTATCTTCAAGATTTGTCCTTTTGGAATCTTTTGGATTTGCAGCACATTTCCTGTTTCACGTCTTCTCCTATGGGATTTGGGACCAATTTCCTGTAGGACCCTGTAGTGTTTGGGACCAATTTCCTATAGGATTGGGGACCAATTTCCTGTAGGACCTATTAGTAAATTTCCACAAGGGAAAGTAACCATCTCTCTTGACTTGTAAACATACAAAAATGTTAGACCTGTTCTAGAATAACTATTGAGTGTAAGTAATGTGACATTATAAGTTGTCTTTAGTGTGATTTATGATCACTGTATTCCTTGTAAAATAACTAGCCCAAGAGGTACATAGTGAACAAGTGTATGCCAAAGTAAATAAAAATTAAAAAAAAAAACAAAGAAAAAAGAATGTTTTCAGCGCCTGTGGCCTACATACTGCTAATAATTTGAGTAAATAAATTTGTCCACATCTGGTGTTTTATATTTGCCAAGCAAAACAAATGCCAGTTTTTTTTATCCTTGTCCCCCCCCCCCCCCAATCATCTGGCAAAATGTTGGCTCTACTTCTGTTTCCATCTTCATTTCCAATAAACGTACAGTAATATTCAAAATGTCTCTTTCTGTTACATGTACTAGGGTATTTGTGATATTTGGCTGGATTTTTATCTGAGATATTAAGTTCAAAATTACACTTTTTCAATGAATGAGATTCAGTTTTACCTCACAATTACTGCAAATAAAACTATAAGTGGCACATATATTTTAGGTTGCCAGTGGTGTGGTACGGGTAATTTTTCAGCTGAAGAAGATAATAAACCATGCAAAAGAAGAACAATGTAAGTAAATTAAGTGGACACAATTGTTTTCGTATGGTAGTGAGAACTGATTAAAATGATTTTAGACATTAGTTTATATATATATGTCTGTTATTCAAAAATGATTATATATTGTTTTCAAAGATTCATGGGGGAGAGATCAAATGTGGGGGGGAAATCACTTTTTAGTATGAATAAGATATAAGTTTCAGTTTGCATGCAAAACACACACACACACACACCCACCCACCCACACACACACACGAAAACTGAAAAGAGGAGAGGATTATGTGAACAATTTCTACCTCAAAGGTACCTCCAGTCATTTTCTGTATATAATTACAGTTTTTTTTATCATTTTGTAAATGTTACAAAGAGGTAGACATCCTTGTCTGCAGTGTTGTTATGACTTAACCAGTTCCTTTAATTACATGTTCATCATTTTTTTAGCTGCAACTGCACATTGATGGAGGGCAATGCAACCATGGATAACAGATGCAGTCTAGGTAAGCAGCTTCAACCAATACTCCTATTTACATGTAAAATATGTACACACTAACAAACTGCTGGCTTCACAATGAAGACATGCATCTGACTGTCTTCCTGTTTACTTTGATGTCTGTCTTTCCCTCTACCTACAGTGTCTGTCGGCCTTTTCATCTGTCTGTCTTTATGTATGTATGTATGTATGTATGTATGTATGTCCCAATAGATTCCACTGCACTGTGTACTTTTCATAAACAGAAAAATCAGTTGGGGTTAACTATACTTTTGAGCATCTGCTTTCAATAACAAATCAGTGCCTTACATTAACATGCATGTCTCTCTAAAGTGATAAAAAAATCAGAGCTATTTTTTAAAAAGTTGATATCACATTATGACATAATATATGAAGAAACTGTACAGGTTACTCAATATCCAGTCTTATTTTATGCTATTAAAAGTTTTTTAAAAGCTATTACTAGACTTGCTCTATAACCATGACAACCCTAACAATTATATAATTATACTAAGTCCATGTGTAGATTAAGAAACTCTATTCATGATCCTAGGACCTATATGTATGCTGTTTATCAGTATAGTAAGCATGTGGAACAAATTCTCATTTTCAGATGTTTCTCTCTGCAATGATGCTTATGTCACTGCGGGTGCACCCACCGAATTATCTTCTGTGGATAGGGATTTGATAGTGGCCCTAGTGGTTGTTGGGGTAACTGTTATAGTTATTGTAGGAGCTGCACTGCTTTTGGTGTTTTTGGTCAAAAAGGGATATGTCACATGCCCCTGTGAGATAAGAAGACCTAAGATTAATCCCAATGACCAAATAGACATTGAAGATGCCAGACAATCAGGTAATGTTTCAGCTTAGTAAGAAATTTGATTAATATATCATTTTAATGTCATATTATAAATTATATTGTATGGTGTCGTATCAAACCATATGGTATAATTAATTTTATTATGTATCAAGTCATATCATATTGACATTTTTTTTAAAATGCATTATACCGCATCATAAAGATTCAGTTATTTTAAACCATAATAACATGGTGTAATTTATTTAAAGCATGTGAGTAGATTGAATATTAAATGGTAGCAGCTTCACCATATTCATATGTTTTGGTAAAACAAATCAAGTTGGTGACATCCTTTTAGCATATGCTTGATTTTGTCTTGTAGATGATGTTGTAGATGATGTTGGGCCCACCTCAGGCAAGTGATATCTTCAGAAGATTGCTTTTCTATACTCAGTATATGCTCCTGGTGGTTATGCAATTGTTTGGACTCTCTCTCGTTCTCTCTCTCTCTCCGACCTCCCTCCCTCTCTCTCTCTCTCTCTCTCTCTCTCTCTCTCTGTATGTGTGTTTCATTTACATGCACACTATGATTTTATTTGAAGTATGTTGGGTTTGAAATGGTTTTATTTATTTTTTTTTAGGACTTACACTTTAATTTGGTTTGGGAACAAATCAATCTGCAGGTTTTTTGGAATAGCACTGAAATTTCACATCAGGCAGTATTACTTTTGTCTCTTTTTTCAGAGATTCCACGTGCGAACTCTTCAGACTCACTGGCCAGCAGTACTGACAGTGTCAATGGCAAAGCGCCCATCCCAGTGAGTGACCAGTCCCAAGGACCCCACCCCAGCATGACCAGTGACCAATCCAAGCAGGACGGGTACGAGTCCCAGCCATCCTTAGCCAACAATGAGAACCCGCACTCGCAGACTCTACACAAAGATCTTACCAGCATCAACAGTGCACGAGCCTCTACTTCGAGAACAGAGGATGTTGGGCCAATTGAAAGCATGAGCCTGACCATCATTCAATCCAGGCAGGAAAGCTATGACTCCGAGGCCCAGCCATTCTTTACCAATGATGAGGACCCGGACTCACAGACTGTACACAGAGATCTTGCCAGCATCAACAGTGCACCAAGCTCTACTACGAGAACAGAGGATGTTCGGCCAAATGGAAGCATGAACATGACCATCAACCAATCCAGGCAGGAAAGCTACGAGTCTGAGTCCCAGCCATTCTCAGCCGACAATATGGACCTGAATTCACAGACTCCACGAAAAGATCTCGCCAGCATCAACACTGCACCTGCCTCTACTGGGAGAAAAGAGGCTTTTCAACCAAATGGAAGCATACCGGTTAACGAGAATGCCAGTTTTAACAGACAGCATCCAGAGAATGATTTCAGTACCACCTGTGAAGGGGAACAGCCTTCCTCTACAAGAGTGGAGCTTGAACCAGTGAATGCATACACCAGTGTGCGCTTAGACAGCTTTAAATGAAGATCAATATTTATGATAATCAAGATATAAGATGCCCCTCCCACTCACCACCCCCTATCCTCCTTTAGCTTCGGGATGTCCTTTTTTATCATTATTTGTATTAAGAGTTTGTCTTAAAGGTATGGTATCCATGTTCTGCAATTTCCCAAAGGCATAATTTAGACGTCTGCATATCCTGTGGAGGAACATACTTATCGTTGCCAATTCATACTTAAAAATGATAAAATCACTCATTCACATTACAAATAAACTACCTGATCTAAATAAATGGCCAGACATATAGAACAAATTGTTTAAGCATTTAAAATGGTATAAAATATTCAATTGGAGGGAAGTGCAATGAATCAGGGCTAGGAGAAAATTGCTTCTATTTTGAGAATTTAATGTTGCAGAATCTAGGGTAGGATGCTTATAATTAAAGATGATAAAATTGCTAATATATCTGTGTTGGCCTAGGAATTCCTCAGGAAAAATGATTAGGCCAGCGTAATCCCTTTGAATGTGAATGAAGATTAGCAAATCAGGACTTTTTTTATTTACACATGATTGTCAGGCAGTATTAATGGCCAGTTTTAAACAAGAATGAAAGAATGACATTGAATATTCTGAGTCAGTTTGAGCTAAGACAGATCAGTATTGCTCCACAGATACCACTCCACTGAAGCAAATGGATCTGTTTTAAGAAAGAAACAAAATGTCAAAATTACCAGAACAAAAATCTACTTCATTTTAGATGATATAATTATCCTGTTTACTTTGATTTATCTTTATTATATAGTGAGAAGTTTTTATAACCTCGGTGTGATGGTGATGAAAATATTGTATTACGTGTAAAGTGAAAGCATTATTTAATGTGTATGTCAGTGACAGAGCTTAGTTATATAATTTTTAAACAGTGTGGCAGTGTAGTCTCAAACCTGGATGACAACTAGAACTCAATACCCAGACCCTATCATACTAATTGTGCATTGATCTATCTCCGAGGGAATTATTGCTAAATTGCAATCAACTTAAGCAGCTTAGATGTCTGTCACTCCTACTGAAGCTGTTAGGGGGTTATTAACTATCATTAAACAGCTTTAGTAGGCATGCCAGACATCTAAGCCTCTTAAGCTGAAAGCATTTTAGCAAGAAACCCCTTGGAGATAGATCGATCCTGTTAGATGAATGGGAACCCAGTCCTAGATGACAGTAAGGGGAAATATTTCTTCCTTTCAACTATGACACGTTCTTGAATTTGTTACATTTATTATTATTATTATTATTTTTTTTTTTATATGCTGGAGTGTATTTTGACAGGGCTAAAACTGAAAATGCTACTGGTTTAATACACACTGCACCTCCAAATTTCTGGTCGTAAAAATTTGAGCTACGTTTCCCTCCAATCCATTAAGCACAAAAAGTAAGCAAAATTAAAAAATGTGCAAATATTATTTTTCCGAAAATTGTGTAAAGAAACTGATATTTTTATGTTGTACATTTTGAAACACACATGGCATTTGGTCATGGATTTTTGCATTCATTGATGTGTTGATTAACCCACTTCAAGTACATCTTTAAGAAAAGTGCAGAGCACTTCACACTAACAAATCCCAAACAATTAAATATAGACCTTTCAGATGTAATGCAGTGTCATTTTAAAATGTGTCAAAACAACTTCGGTTTATGTGCGTTTTATGAGTATTTTTATATTGGGCAGTGGATGTTAATATGAAGGACTACATAATTATTGTAATATATCCCTTAGTAAGCCATTAGGTTTGGTTTTCGCATCCACAACCAGGGGTACTTGTTGATTTTTCACTAAATACTCAATGATATGTCTTTGGCTAATTATGTGCACTTTTTTGTACTGTTTAACAGCAGAGAGTTTTGTCATGAATTATCCAGACACATATCTGAGAATATTTAGTGAAAAGCCATATTGAAGATGTGATCCTGGTAGAGTGTAAGTTTTTTCCAAAGACGTGCCATTATTTGTAAGGAAGAATTATTCACACGTTTCTGGGTTAAAATTTTCTAGGTAGGGCAGTGACTCTATCTTTTAGTGGGGAAAATAGTGAGTTTTACAGACACTGTTTTTTTAAAGTCAAATTCTTGAAATAAGAAAATGTGTATTGATTAGTTGCAACTAAACTGAAATATACCTTATAGGTATATTCTAAACAAATATAAAGCACCACAAATGTTACAAAGAGATATATTTCTAATGAATCAGATTTTAAAATTATGAATTGGAAAAAAAAACTGATAATTTTCCCCACTGAAAAAGTAGAGTCATTATTGTAATATTTCCCAACCCGTGGACTGTCAACATATCACCTACTTACGGTGTAGCACAGTTTGTGACAAGAACCATTCACAAGGGTGGGCAGTCATAGCAAACAGATTGCCTTATTTTTGTATGATAGAAAGGTTCATTTTCTCCGTCAAAAATTAATAGCAATTCAAGATGTTATTAGTAGAATTATCTTTGAGCAGCAAGTTTTGAGTGCTTAATTCCACTACAGTCTTTTTCAGTGCTATTTTCACTTGTTCCATCCTATAAAATCATTATAACTACTTCAACTTCCAGTTACTGTAGTAGTGAAACAAGGACAATAGCACTGAGAAAGACTGCAGAACAGTAGAAGTCAAAGATTCCACCTCTAAGGTAATTTTAACATATTTGGATGGAGAAAATGAACTTTTTATATGAGCATAGCAGTACGTAATCCATCCTAATACATGCATTCTGAAATTTGTTTGATATTTGTCTCATTACTGATTATGCCTGTGATATTACTGAAAACAGCAGACTCTTGCTATGATAAATCACTCCTTGTGGAAAGTCACTCCTTACAAAATGTGCCTCACCCAACAGGTCTAATGCAGTTTTCAGTGGGAAAAATTATTAACTTTTACAGATACTGTGTACTTTTAGAGTGCGTTCAGAACAGCAGACTAACAGATCCACAGGTCAAATATGGCGACTGACTTTAAAGCTTGCGGCTTTATTCCTGATCAGATACCCAATAGATCTCCTGCAAGGATAATGCAACAAGCATTCAAGTGGGTCAGCCATATTTAATCCACAGGTCTGTTAGACCGCATTCACAACAACTTGAGCCAGGCTTTACAAATCCTGGGGACTAAATATGGCGGACGTACATGAAAGAAAAACCGCCTAATCTTTTAATTGTCTCTCCGCCTCTCATACGCCTCCTCATGTGTAGTCCCAATGGAGCCAAGATATAATGACTGTACCCCTGCAGGGACGACGGGTGGAGAGGCGTGTGAGATGGGGAGAGACTATTAAAAAGATTAGGCGGTTTTTCTTTCATGTACGTCCCCCATATTTAGTCCCCAGGATTTGTAAAGCCTGGCTCAATTCGTTATGAATGCGGTCTTAATCTGCTGTTCTTACTGGGCTCTCAGTCATAAATGCTTGAAATTAGAACATTCCTTGTAAGCAATTAAGCTGGTTACCCTGTAGTTCTTTTCTATACAGTAATTTCATGCTAAATAGAAATATGGTTTTTAATCATTCCAACATAATATATCTGAAAGATTGATAATTTTCCCCATTGAAAAGGTCGAGTCATTACTGTAAATTAATTGTTGTTAAGTTTGAGTACTTTTAAAATAGATATATATAGTTAAATATGGTCCAAGAAACAGTTTTTCTCCACATATCAAAACTAAATAAGGGACTCTTCTCTTCTGTGAAAGAGAAATGTTTCATATCAATTGCATTGCCTGAAGAGGGTGCTAGTGCAAGCTCATAAATGTTAGGGAAACAATCTGAAGAAAGAAATGACTGTAATGTTTTTGAGACTGAATGAGTACATATTTTCAAATGGATATTGTCTTATTTTTACTTAAGTTAATTTTTATTGTTAAGGAACGTTTATATTTATTATATAAGTGATTGAAAAAAGTATTGTTATAATTTTTCTCTTGTCAAAAGATAAATTAAATTTTTTATGCATTTAGTTATTGGCAGTATACTTGCATGTATTCTCCACCGTATAGTAAATGTGATCTGATTTACAATGATGTCTGCTTTTGCTGCTTAACAAGTTAATTTGGTCATTAAAACTGCACTTTTTATTTACAATTTAAAATGCTTAATTTAATCTTTTTGAAGTGATTGTTGAATTATTTACCTTTTAATTAACATTAAAGTGTGTTTGTATGTATGTGTTTTAAATCAGATTCTTGTGCAGTGCTCTTATTTACATGATTGTGCACTAAAATATATCTTAAACTCTTGCACATATATTATTCAATATTATATTACACAATTATTTTACACAATATTATATTATATTATATTATATTATATTATATTATATTTCTACACATCAAGTAAGGACAAATTTTATTGTTGGAGTAGCAGAACACATTAGCTTGTGTGTCATGGTCTGAGGGGATCCGAAAAATCCTTTTCACATTTGGCCATAGAGATGTGTGGCTTAGCCAGTCATCTCCAAAAAACTTCACCACAATTTTCAAACAAAGACAAACTGACCACTTTACCCAAATATGCAGTAGCAAACTTCAAGCCAACAGTAAATTGTCTCTCTTCCGTATACTTAACCAAAAGTTTGAAAGGGCAACTTATGTTGATAAAATAACAAATTACGACACCTTATCAACCCTTGCTAAACTACGTCTTAGTGACCATAAACTCCACATCGAAACTGGGCGGCACACTAGGCCAAGGTGCGACAGAATCTGTCACCTGTGCACCCAAGGGGTAATTGAAGATGAATACCATTTTATATTCCAATGCCCAATGTACAAAGCAGACCGAGTCACCTTTTTTAGTAAAACCTCAATCCTAAAAGCTGATACAAGGTCACCAGACAGTCAATTATGCCATGTATTTAACAGTGCCAACAAAGATACTTTAGTGTCCCTCTCCAACTTTATAATCAAATCATTCAAGAAAAGAAGTGAAGTGGTTGCTCTGCTTGGTAACTCTTAGCATATCCCTTAAAATGTCAATGTATGGTCCCACTGTTATGAGAAGTGACTCTTCAGTGGGACTGAACATGGCACAATATTTATATCTGTGTAACTTATTTACTTATCTGTCTTATGTAATTGTCATTAATCGTTATTATCTATGTCATCAAACTGGCTTTAAACAGCCATGTAAACAGCTATGTAACTGTGGTTTTAAGTTTAAACATATCCTTTTGTGTAACATGTTTATAGTATGTTTATGATAAATTTGCAATCACACCAAGGTTTATCTCATTGCTTAGATAGAATATTTTATGAGTAATTTTACTAGTACATATGTTCATTATATAAAGATTATTTTTTCATCCACAAATGGCTAGTTAACATAATACCAACTAGAGAAATGGTAATGCACTAATTGTATTGTACAAGGTCATGACAATCTATGTACCAGTACAGAAATGAATTGAATTGAATTGAATTAATAAAGTTTACTAATCTGTTACCCAGGAAAGGAAGTCGAGCGTCCCATTTGATTATTACAGGTTAGGACTAGTCAGAGTATCACGATTATAAGTATATGGGATGATTAACACATGAACAAGGTAATGGGGAATAGACAACAGTTTCTATAGTAGACTACCATTTGTGTCACACTGGAGTAATGTAACAAAGAGTCAGTTTCCCCATCCATTTGTACAGGTAAGCCGGGCCCTAGATTTTGACCCACTTAGGCCAGGCTAACCCTAACCATTATAAGTAAATAGAGGGCAGACTTAGTGTTACACGGACCCTCAGTTTTGTTACAGTTCAGTTAAAGATTTTTAGAAATGTATTTGTGTGAGATGTGACCCATAATGTACAAAGTATTAACAAAGTAGAGGTATTCACAAAATAAAACAAAATGTCAGTTTTTGCCTTGATTTAAATAAAAGTATAATGGAACCGTTTGCTCTACTGTTTTTTTTTTTTTTTTTTTTTTTTTTTTTCAATAATAATAATTCAAATAAAAAGCTGTCATATTCATTTTCCAGTCATATGTTTCTAACAGTATTCCTTTTGTAAAAGGAATATAGCCTAAAAGCTATATCCGGGATGTCCAATGTTGCTAGTTATTAATGTTATCATCATTTTGTTTTTTTATTTTATTTATTTGTTTTATAAGTTTTGCAAGCATCTTCAGCCCAAAAAAACAAAAGTAACAAAAACAGATAAGAACTTAGAAAAGCACTTGGAGAATTCAGTCCTCCGTCAAGCCAGCTCAATTCTTATTGTTAAAGGGATAATATCTCTTCGTATAAGATCTATATTTCACAATAAAGACATTGTATACAACTCACAGAAATATAAAATATTATGTTTTACCACAGAAACGGTAGTTAAAGCTATTATTCTGATATCTGAGCTTATCATTAGTTCACGAGACCTCCACTGATGGCTATACTCTGCTATAATCTCTTAAGAGATTATTAAAAAAAACTTTAAAGAAAAAAAAGGGACTAACTTTAAATGTAAAAATGGATTCATTAACCATAACCATATGGGAAAATTGTTGTTTATTCCAGGAAATTTCATTTTTGGCCCAAACGAAGAGTTATTATCCCTTTAATCAATCAACTAACAGACAAACAGATAGTGTAATGTGATTTTAATTAAAATAGATTGACGATACTACATGTTTAACTGCTGCGTTTTTTAAAATAGCAGTTAAAAATCTGCTCAGCTGAATGCAGTGGAACGTGAGTTACTGGGCTCATGGTCAGTAATAAGACTATCCAGTCTTTGTTTCCTTGGCTTTCTCCACAGTGACGAAATTAAAGAAGATTTTGGTAGCCGTTTTTTTTTTTTCTTTTTTTTTCTTCATATTATTATTATTAGCTTTATTAAAAGTTTGTCTCACTTCAAAACACATCAACGTTGGAAAACACGTATAGAAACCGGTGCATGTGCAATAAATGTCCACACAGTGAATTTTTGGCTTGGATTTTTTTTATTAGAAACGTAGATACCCAAAACGGGTCACAGCTTGTTATTTTTTAATGACTTAAATAGGGGGCCGTAGCGATAGTCCGAAGGTTCAATAGTCCGAAGGTTCATTGGTCCGAATGTTCACTATAGAACCTTCGGACCAATGAACCCTTGACTAAAAAATCGATGAAAATGTTACCACTTTTCGGACCAATGAACCTTCGGACCAATGAACCTTCGGACTATCGAGACGCCCCCCAGCAGGGGCTTTAATAGACGTAGGGCCTACAGGTCTACTGTGCGCTGGCGTTTATTTATTTATTTATTTATTTATTTATTTATTATTATTATTTTTTAATGTCCAATGGATATTCTGTGATATAGCCCAACGCGCAAATTCTGAGTATAGACATCTACATCGACTGGCTTCATATAGGGGAGAGCGGGGTTGGTTGGAACAGTTTTCACCTTTTTGGCGATATCTCAGCAGTCAAAGCTTTGGGGACAAAAATAAAAAATCTGATAGGGGAAAATTATATGCCGCACTCATCTATGAAATAAAACATCAAGTAGGTCTTTTAATTTTAGAGTAATAAATGCTCAAAGTTGCCTCCTAAAACGTTCCATCTCACCCCACCCGCGGGGTAAGTTGGAACAGGCAGTGGGGTGAGTTGGAACAAGAGGGCGACTTGGAACGCTTGCATGTAAATTCAAAGTATAATTCATTTTAAGAGTAGGTTTATCTATATTAATTTCCCAACAAGTGCGTGTTACTTTGTATTCGTATCTCCATAGTTTGTAGGCATTTTTTACGTTTACAATTTGCTTTCAAATAGTCTTTCCGATGTATAAACCATATCCAGTTACACGTCATTTCATAATGATAACAAAAATGGTGTAGTTTAAGAGAAAAGAAATTGAACTCACATAACTCAACCTATCAATAACAGTATGTTAGACCTACAAATGAAAACTGTATCTCTTTCAACTCAACAACTCAGAATCAAAATCGCAGTTCTGACATACTCAGTATGTACACTTGGTCAGCTATTTAGGTCCAAGGTCAGCCTTAGTACAGTTTTCATGTGACCACTTTAGACAAACAATGCATTTAACCCATTTCTCTTTTGGTCGGCTGTTAATGAACGGCTCCCCACAAACCAGAGATGGCCACTCTTCTTCTGATCAGAATCGTTGGTCATCTTTAATTTCCTTTTTCTTGATTTTCTCTATCGACTAGAAATCTTTAACTGTTTTTTATTTTTGTTGCGCTTGTCCTTTTTAATTTTGTTGGGCTTGGCCTTTTCTTTTTCGAGTAACTCATTTTCAGGTGTGTCAGTTAGTACTGCACTGCATCGTTTTCTTCTTTTAATCTTTGGACTGCGACGGTAACCCTTTGGAACCGGTCTAATTATTGCTGGACTTGAGCTGTTTTGGGCTTTTCTTAAGTGCGCTTTAGACCCCATTTCCAGAGATTAGATCGATCTACTTTAGATCGACCTAACTCCCTGGGGGTTCACGCTAAATAGCTGTCAGCCGAGCGGACACCAAAGTTAATTACCCCCTTACAGCTTGTAGTAGGCGGGACGGACATTTAAGCCGGATTATCTGACAGTAATCTAGTGACAGTAATCTAGATCGATCTAAAAGCTCTGGGAATACAGCCTTAGTGTGCTGTAGCACCTCTTCCGGTGAGGGCAACTGAGATTTCAACTGAATCTATGCCTAAGTTACGAGGCGAATGTTTGTCTTTTCTGGCGGATTTTGTGCCCTCGTTCACTAAACATTAACAGCAACCCCTAACCCATTACACAAAGCATCTAAAACAATATCGGCAGAATTGTTGTTGTATAGTTTATCCATAACATAGGCTCTCAGCTAGAATATTTTCATTTTGCCGCGAAAAGCGGAGTAATAATCGACATTTCCTTCCACATCTAAAAGCAATTTATCGCAAAAAGCAACAGTGGACATGCAGACAATTTTCGACCAAACAGCTAGCAACTGCATTTAACAAGCAGTGACCATCCCCCCTTGTATCTTCTACACGCATGTAGATTCCGGCATTTTGGAGATGTTCTATCAGCTAGATTTCGTCTCCAGTTGGAGTTGTACTGGGTTACTACGTTACTACTCTCTTCAAACTTGAAATTAAAACTTTTANAAAAATATTCATGCGGAGACTTATATATTACGTCCTATCCATGGAGAAAGGGTTTACATTTATCGATACGAAACACTTCCGGGTTATTCAGTAGGCCTATACCCTGGAGAGTTGATGACATGGTGCGTGATGACACTGGTGTTACTGTTCCCAGCAACAAACACATAACTCTTTGATAACGTTACCACATTGTTACATAATTATAATTTAAAAAAAATACGTTATGGTAACGTTATGTAAATGGCGATATGTGTTTGGTGGGTGGTTTGGACACTGGTGACAACACTGAGTAGGCTATATGTACATTGCAGTAGAGACGAGTAGGCGTATTCAGTCACAACAGTCACACCAGTGTTTGTCACCAAATTTCCAGGCTTACTCATGAATGAATATAATATTAACTAGATAACGATAGTGCTAGATTATGACTTTCTGAACAAGAGTGAAATGTGCGTTATTGTAAAATATGTAATATAGGCCTTAGTGTACCGACAATGTCTTAGAGACAGCGGCAGCACGTGACCAGACGGTGCACGTGATCAGTCTTTTATTATTATTATTATTTTTGTTTTTTTACGCATAAACGCAAGTTGCGAAGTAAAACTTAAAAGCCATAATCCCGAGGTAAATAAAGCTGTACTTACTGTAGTAACCGTTACACATGTATAGAGAATTTATGTTTGTTTGTTTTATCTTTTTTCGTCATTTATCTAATAAATTTAGAAAGATATAGATTATCACTAGCCATGTGACCATATTTTCTCCATTAGGAACATAGTTAAAGTGATAAGTACACAGAATATAGAAAGAGCCAGGGTTAAAGTAACTTCTTCGAGTCGCTGCATATTCTGTACATAATAAAACATAAAGAACATGAGTGTGAATTGTTTAAGTTTCAGGGACGTGCAGAGATTCGCGGCCCGTGCGGCCCTCCACTGGCTCGAACACTCCGCTTAAGACTATATAGTCGGAGATAGATCGAAACGGCCACCCTTTCATGGCTTCAAACAACAATGAAAAAATATCCTTCAAGGCAAGTCTTGTTCGAACAGAAATTTGAATCTCTAAGCAATAATTTATGGACATTTCGACAGTGTTGAAAACCTATGTTTATCGAGAATCCCACTATGCTATGGTATATCCGAGTGGTAAAATAGTATAGAATGGTTAAATAAACATGTTTTATTCTCTTCTTTCAATTTATTTAATGTTTCAATTTTTGATCTTTATCGGATGAGTTAAATATATCTCGCCCCAAACTTTTTTGTAACAGAAATATTTAGATTTCTGAGCAAAGGCATATTTTCATAATAATTATAACTTTATAAGTATCTTTCAATCACTTTATCATTAATCATCTTATATAATTATTTATCAGATATCCATATTTTAAATTTATTTATTTCTTAATTTGTTTGTGCATACATTTACATATTGGACTATGGAATCAATTAATTTGTTTATTAATTTTAGGGTTTTATTTTGGCTATCACGGTGTTCTCTGTGACCGTTTTTGGGGTAGGCGGCCTACAGTGTGAAAATGGCTTCGTGGTGGCGAACAGTATAAAACGGATCGGGGATGAAATAACCATGATACAAGTTTGCTGTCAAGATATAACTTGTGGTCCAGGTAGGGCAACCTGAGTCTCATACCATCTGCACGCCAAAATCTACCAGGGTCATTTATTAAAACCAATTTTGTAACCCTTTACCAAGGAGTCTGTTATAACTCCTTGCCTTTACCAATAGGGGCGGATTTAGAGGGGGTCAGGGGAGAGGTTCTGAATCCCAGCCCTTCGATTTCTGAAAAAAAAATCAAACCAATGGTCACCTCTTGAAATTGAAATTTTGACTAGCTGAATCATAGATCTAAACCCTACCAAATGGCATCGTTCGCCCTCTAAATTACCAAACATTTTCCTGGCCTCAAACCCCACTCCAAGGGGGTGGTGGTGGGGTGGGGGGAAGGGTCGGCTTCGCATCCGCGGACCCTATTCCTTTAAAAAATCCTGGATCCGCCCCTGTTCAAGGCACTGTCTGATTTTTAACTAGATATTCAGCGGTGTCACCCAATACCAAAATGACACCCTAATATTATTTTATAGACATCAATTTTTTTTTCGATTTTGCTCCCCAGATTCACAGATATTTTCCTAGCTTATTCAGAGCACTTTAAATTGAGAAGCTTTGCACATTATTACTCAGTTGCCCGATTTAAACAGCTAGACGGGCCTCAGATAGAGCAACGAGAAGATTTATTTTTTTCTCAGTTTACTTTTTTTCCTTTTCCTGGTAAAACAGTTTATAAATGAATTTGGTTATTTTCTCTAATTAAAATATTTCTTAGTTTAGTCATAGATTAGCCTACAGCCATAAATTCATCATACTTTAACACAAATACCTCTCCCTTTTTTTCCAAATTGATCCCTCTCAAGACACCACAGGCAAATTATTGACTTGAACATTTTCATGAGGTTGATTAAATCGCATTCTCTTTTTTCTTTTTGTTTTTCTCCATACGTCAGTCTAAGCTTAAGCTTACTCATTTATTGAATTCCGTGAGTCATCAATAAAACTCGGCCCCACCTGTTGCATTCAAAGGCCCGTCATTGATATTCGATGTAATGGACTGATTATTTCCGGTAAAACTACATGAAGTCCAATTTAATAAATTGGCCGCCCCATGGCTTAAAGCTTGTAAATATGTTTGTTTTCGGGGCAGGAGGCAGATGCCTGTGACGATATTTAAACAATTACCAAATGATCCCTACACGGCTTAAAGCTTGAGAATATTTTCCTTTTCGGGACAGAAAGCAGCTGCCTGTGGCGATATTTACCAATAAACAAAATTACATGAAGTTAAATTTAAGAAAAATGCTCCCTCCACTGCTTAAAGCTTGTGAATATTTTTGCTTTCAGGAGAGAAGGCAGTGGCCTGTGAGGAGGGCAACCCGTATTCCTCAGCATGTGACCCATGTGAGACGGGCACAAGGCAGGAGACCAGGACTTCACTGTCAACGGGCAGTACGAGCTGCGAACTGAAGTAATATTTTTTCATAAATTTTGGATGTCTTTTTACTTAGTCTTACTTTTAATATGAAAAAAAAATCCATTTTAATACTGAAGTCGATCATTTATGAGAGAACATTAAAAAAAAAAAGAAAAGAAAAACAATAATTTGAATCGATCATTTATGTTTTGTGTTTGAATTATTTATATGTTGCCCTGCTATGCACCTGTGTTTAATCTATAAACACTACGCAGTTGGTAAAACAAGTTTATTGCCTTGTTAGATTTGTATGGTTTTTTTAATTGATTTACTAGCAGGCCTTATGTTTATATTCTAACTATTTATACTAGCAGATCAAGTGAAGTTTGATCTCATGCGATTAGAAACTAAA
>NW_019773740.1:0-16385 GCF_001039355.2 Lingula anatina
CCCCCGCTTACACGTATAGGCCCATTTTATAAATATCCAAAGGCCCTATGCAGTTCTCTTAAGATAGGTCCATTGATTCCCAGTTTCAATGGGAATAACGAGACAGCAAACCCGTAAATGTACAGATAGGAAAAAAAAACGATGCACAAAATAGGTTTTGCCAACTTGATTCAACATTAAAAGACAAACTGCACACGAGTTAACATGGACAATCAGAATATGTCAATAGGGCTTTAGGTGCATGAGATTTTAAAGCCAAACATGAAAAACAAACTAATCAGGCTCGATTTTCCACCTCAAGCTGTATTTTAGTCCTAAGAATCATTCTGGTGAGTCTACGTACAGTAAGTAACAAATTAGAAGATGTGAAGATGAATAAAAAAAGTAGTAAATCCAAAAATGTCTTTCATACAGATCAATCTTTATTGAGACATGATAGCAATAAAACTGTTGAAAATGAAAACTACTACATATGAAAAGATATGTAGAATTAACAAGTCTTGAGCACAATGAAGCCTACATGCTCTCTTTGAAACTCCTTTATATTATAGATCATTACAAATCTTGAATAAAATGGAGAATACCGTACTATGAATGAGTATAAGTCTATCAAACTGTGGATTTCTTATGTAAACTGATTTGATCATTGAACACTTGATGAAAGCTATACCAAACTCTATAAACAAATTGGTGTCAGAAAGATTTTTATCACATTTTTGCCATAAGTTTTTTTTTTTTACACCATTCCAAGTTATTTTCATCACATAATATCACTTATTTTACAAACTGCTCTTTTTTGTTCCCAAATGCACATCATCACAAACATGATTTTAATAATTTAAAAATACATTACATTACAACACACTATTCTAAATGATAAACAATTCATATTCAGATGCCTCATTAAAATATCTTTAAAATGCACTCTGTATGAATATAGAAAATTAGTGATCAACAAGCAAAGTTTCCTCTTGCAAACTGACTTGTCTTTGTTTAAAACGTGAACTTAGTCATCATAAAAGCTATCTTCATCATGAAAGATAAAAATCAATTACATTTGAAACAAGAGAAACTTTAAAGTTGCAATTTCAAAAAGTCAATTCAAGGCACTCAACTGGCATAGTGTGATTATAAAAAATAAAATGAACTGTTTCCTTTGCAATCAATTGAAAAAATATTTAAAAAATTAATAATTAAGAAAAAGAGCTACCAGGCAAGGTATCACAGAGGACACTGCATATTATAATTATGCCGCAACTCTTATAGTTGGCTATTGTAAAATTGTCCAATAGTATTGCAATATCCCTCTCGACCAGCAGATTAACAAAACAGTGGATACTACAAATGAATTCCCTTTTACCAGTGGTTTTATTCAATTCCTCATCAAACTGTTATGGCCAAATAAAACCATGATAAAGCCAGCTTTCAGTTGTCTGTCTTGCTTTTTTACTTACACCAAATTAATAAAAAAAGCCTGAGGCTGAACATCCGGCATAAGTGTGTGTGGTGTCAAAAAGATCTGAATTTAGAGGGGATTCACAGTAGATGATCTTCGGATTAAATATGGCGTTCCCTACATGAAAGCAGAGGTGACTAATCCACTGATGTTCTCCCTGCCTCCACACGCGCTGTCCCTGCAGAGGTCTAGCAATTAAACCTCAGAGCCTTGATTAAATCTGTTTAATGGGGTGTGCGACGGCAGGGAGACCAGCAGCGGATTAGTTGGCTCTGCTTTCATGTAGTTATACCACAGTGAACATAGCAAAGAAAAGAAAATAATATGAGTGAGCAACATCTGTCACCTTTGACAATTTCACTTTAAATATACAGTTCAACTACTTAAAAAATGACCATGATTGAAGATAGAAATTTGAAACAGAAATATTGATAAAATATACATATATCAACTCTTCAAAGATTTTCTTGACTTTCATGAGCTAGTCCTTGCAGCACTGTGAAAGCAGTCCTGAAAAATAAAACAAACTCTAGATTAATGAAGTCACTCAACTGCAGAAATTAGGTATATAATCTTATTCGCCTATAGAATGACAGTTTCATTGACTGTTGTTAAATTGCTTTTCAATTATATATTTTCATGATGATATCTGCCACATAAGAGATTATACTAGTGCCATCTTCTCAAGGTTACAAGTACTAGACAACTCCCCAGACTCTGAGACTTAGACTCTGAGACTTAGTCGACTAAGTTGCATTATACAAAGCTTTTACAAAACTACTCATTATCTCATTTTTTCCATCTGTTAACTGGAATTTTTGAGCAAATTGTGACTGTTTCAAATAAGGTTTTTACACTGTCATTGTTTACCAGGGCCCATTTAGGTATGTTAAACACATTCATTGTAGGCTTGTCATTCTTAAAAGCTTCATCTGACTATATATCCTGGGCTACCATGAGTCCAAAAACTGTACAATTTTTGTGGAACAAGCCTCTGGACTAATTAATGAAAAATTAAAACAATTACTGTAATGTGACACTATAAATTAAATGAGTAAACAACAGACCTAGGTGCCCCATAGTAACTGTTACTTTTTCCCTTAAATTGGCTCAATTTATTTATCACATTCAACTACTAGTTTTAGTTACTCATTGGCCTAACTCTATGACAAGTGAATTCCATAACAAATGTTGAATCATAAAATAATAATAATAATAATGCATTCTTACCAATAAAAATATATATATGCTATGATTCTAGCGTGTTCAGATAGTTAATCCGTTGATTGAAGTACTTAAAGAAATCCATAAGGACCCCTGACATGGCCTGGTCTATTAAGTAGGTAGGTAACCAACCCTGGAAGGTACAAAATTGAGCACAATATAAAACTGACTTATTGTAAGTCATAATCACATCAGAAAGTTAATTAATTTTAATTCATTCTGAATTATCAAAATAATTCAGACGACAGACAGGCATGTGGGAAGTTGAAGATATGTGCATAAATGTGCAAGCAAGCACACCACACACATACTAGTACACACAGTCTGACACCAATACTCACATACCCCCATAAAGAGACAAATATACACATTATTAGAGATAGATAAACATATGCACACATGCACATACAAAAACAGTAAGAGAGAGAGAGAGAGTTGGAGAGTTAAAAAAACACATATATATATTTCTTTTTAAAACCCCTAATGGCAAGCTTACCTTGAGATTTGTATTAACTATCCAGACAAATTCACTTTTATTTGGGTCCCCAGGGACTGCTTTGAACACCCAGCACCCTGGACCATTTTCACCTCTGAAAAATACACACAGGACAATTGTTTCAAATTTAAAACAAATATACCCCTTACCATCTTTTTTACCCCTGTCCCAATAGATCTCAATGAATAGATCTCAATGCAAAGAGTCTCAAGAAGTACACAACTGTGTAAAAAAAAAAAAAAAAAAAAAAAAAAATTCAACCTCTCACCTTACGTATTTTTTCTGCTCTGGCATGTCTGGGTGGGTCACCCCTTTGGAGACTGAAATCATCATGCCGTTCACCTCTTTCCAACATCGTAAGTTGACAAAGTCCCTGGCCGACACCATGCCCCCAGCTGCCTCGGCAGCTATATTATACAACACATCTGTGTGCTCGTCTATTACCTGCAGAATCTGGGGAGAAAAAGAGATTGAGTCAGAGTCAAATTATCAGACATGAGCCTCAGTTAAAATAAAAACCTTTCTGAACATTTCCAGTGAAACCAAAAACTTTATCTTGATGGATTTTTGGAATGACCATAATGTAAAATAAAAATTTTGGAATTCTGTAATCACACAGAAAAATGTTCATGTCTCAGATGTGGTGATTAACACTTAAAAATGTAAAAAAAATTAAAATCCCTTTTTAAATGAACAGATTTTTCATGATTTTCCTCTTGCCAGCAGTTTCAAGTATTAATTTTAACTCAGAGATTTAATGTGCATTACTGATTTCAGTTTTTATAATTTCAATAGCTCTTACCTAACATAAAATTTTTCACGTGTTTTTTTTCATTAATTTACCTAAACAAAGTATTATTATTATCAGTGAACGCAGACAAGAACATGGAATTTAACAGAGAATAATGCAATATTTGAGGCAATTGAGTTGTCATCTTCATCAACATCCACAAAGGTAAAAAAAACATCCCAATTCATATCCAAAGTTGACAAGACAGATAAATTTATTTTATTTTACTCACCTTGCTTTCCAAAACTGTTGGATTCCACGCAGGTGAATCTTCTGTGTTAAAATATATTTCTTCAAAACCTTTCTGTGGAGTGGTATTAACTACACCCTAGAACAAAACATATGAAATATTATGTTCACTTTCATTTGTCATTTCTTCAGTTCAGAAAGCTGACAAATCAAGACCTCCACCACAAAAACTGACTGAACTTTATTATGACTTGTACAAATAGGCAGTTTCTAATTCTATACTATTTAAATCGATTTCTTAAAATCAATTTTTGCTTTTTATTCATTTTTAGTTTGTGTTATTTTTACTGTAATGTAAATTAAATATCAATATTATTATTATTATTATTACCAAAAGATTTACACCTGTAGTAGTTGTTTTTTAAGAATCAACTATTTATCTTCATATCCAGTTGTACACAAAACACTGTGAATGTTTTTATTCAAACCCCATGTGAAACAAAGATGAAACTTAAATTTTAAAACAAACAGAGGGTTTTCTTGACAAATATCTGTATAATTTTATAAAGTGTACAAAAAATCTACATATCTGACATCCACTGTATAGTACATATTTTTTCTAGAAAAGAAGATTTTCTGAAAGGGCAATTTTTACTTCAGATCAGTTATTTAAAGTCAGTCAACTGTATCCCTTACTTTGAGCTTGAAAAATTTTCCTCCCAATTCGGGAAGTTGTTTACTGTAGACACAACCCGAGGAAAGGTCCTTCTCATCTCCATTATCCAGCTTCCATCCTTCCTCATTCTCGTATAACTGCATCGCCGTGGCAAAAAGGCCTCCAGCTAATCTCTGGTACTCTTGTTCCTGGTGGAGAAAAAAAGGAGTAAAATTATAAACCTTTCTTATACATTAACATTGATCTCAAAATGTAATATACTTGATAAACACTTTTACAATGAATTAAAATGGTAATTTTTAATCTGTTAACTTGTTATTGTTCATTTGCCCAGTACAACAAGCTAAAATCATAAATCATGAACATTTCTTTCTCTATGACCTTTTTTCAGACAACAGTCTGGGTTCTGAAAAAATAACTGATCATTTAGTGTGGGACAAAACACTTAGTAATCGTTGGCTCAGTTCCCAGAACTGAATGAAAAATTGCAGAATTGTGTGATTTCCCCCAGCCCGCCCTCCAAAAAAGTCTCAGTCTGTATATTCCCAAATTTCAAATATTGTCAACAGTTTGGTCTTTATGAGTATAACTTTATAAGTTTGCCTTCTGACACAAGATACGCCATTTACAGTTTAAGCTGTTCGGGTAAGAACTCAAACTTAAACTACCTGTGATCCTAACGAAAGCTGGTTTGAATTTCTACTTGAAGCTCTGCTGTTGACCGATGAAGGTGGTATTGAATGGTACCTTTTACTGCCTTCTTCATCATCTGAATCTGAAAGTAAAATAAATAGATTAAATAAATAAAATAATTTTACTTATTAATCAATCAAAATAAATCAAAGCAAATTAATAAGTAATAATTCAAAGCCAGTTAAAATTGCTGTGAAAAATATCAGTGAATTAATTATGATATCCATACTAGTATTTATTTTTCACTGAAAAAACAAAAGATGTCTGCAGACAGCCAGGGGCTGGACGGGTCATCAACAAACCTATGTGCACTTGTCACTAGATGCCTTAATACCCTGTTGTAATGGATTCAAATAACAATTGTTTCCATTTACTCTGTCAGATCTATACAGATTTCTACAGAATTCAAGCACCCACACCAATATCCAGAAAGTGGTAATAATTCAGTTTATTTGGACAGCATCAATTGTTTCCCTTCACAAAATTTGTTTGGTAAGTAAACTTAAAAACATTGACTCCAAAGATTTTTTAAGTTGGTTGGCTGTTGTGTCTGAAAGTGATATTAAATATTCAAAAAGTGAAATATTAGCAAATGTCAGGTTTTTGAAAATTCCCAGTAATTATGTCCCATAGTCATTATACGGATAAATTCTATTTACAGGGATGAGACTGTCATTCAGTGAAAATGGCAGAAAATATGGCATGGGGTCAAGGGAAACGCCTAGATCAATGATATTTTTGACTGCTTAAAAGTCGGAAAAATCTCTTCCCTGAATTTAAGTCCTATATGATGTCAATTTTTCAGTCACAGCCACAATAAAGTCACTCACCATGGGGGGTATGATATGGAGAATAGTACTGGTCATTAGTTTCAGTGCCACCTATACTTCTGTGGTCGCCACGACCCAGGAGAGACGTTCTCTCATCTAGTACAGCACCTCTCGCTTCAATCTCAGCTAGAATTAAACACAGTTAACACAGTTAAGCAAATTTATGATTATGATAACACATCTGATATGGGGTGGGGATTGGGGGGGGGGGGGGGGACTGTCAACATCCACAGTCAATTTTGGAAAGGTGCTGGATTGAACAGCTACTGCAATCAGACTGCATGCTGTGAACTTCTAATCTTACCATACAAAATATCTACAGCAAACTACTTTCATTTTTCTTCACAGAATCAACTTAAGGTCACAAAATCAGATTGCATGCTATGAACTTCTAATCTTACCATACAAAATATCTACAGCAAACTACTTTCATTTTTCTTCACAGAATCAACTTAAGGTCACAAAATCAGATTGCACACTATGAACTTCTAATCTTACTATACAAAATATCAACAGCAAACAACTACAATGGTTTTCCTTCAGAGAATCAACTTCAGGTCACGAACCTCGCTTTTCCTCAGGTAAAACCCTGAAGTCCAGAAACCAGCATTCTACCCAGGCCACCACAAAGGAAATTATGATAAGAACGTAGTCTAGTGTGTTCTGTCCACTGGCTAGATCTTCATCAAACTGGAACAGACATAATAAGTTATGAAAAAAATTATATTAAAAAAAAATCATGATAAGTAATGAAAAATTTTACATTAAAAAATCAAATTAAGTAATGATAAATTTCATATTAAAAAATCAAACTAAGTAGTGAAAAAAATTTGTATAAAAAAATCATAATAAGTAATGAAAAATTTTATAATAAATCATATTACACTACTAAACAGTAATTAAAATGAGTACTGATTTCAGACAGAAATAATTATCGACAACAAAATTTTATTTTATTATAAACTGTAAAGGCTGGCTAGGTCCTCATTAAACTTGAACAGACATAATAGGTAATGAAAATAATATATATCAAAAATCATATTACTTTACGGAATTTAAAATGAGCACCAATTTCAGACAGAAAGAATCTACAGCAAAAGTTTATTTTATTATGAATTGTAGGAGTCTCACATTGAACATGAACACTTTTATCAGCAGAAATACACAGGTGCCAAATGTTGTTAACTGAAATGTAAAAACAAACAATTATAAATATAAACTGTAATAAAAATTGAATGATATTTCTTCTAATCTTGTGTTTATGCATATGTCAAGCTCAACCTAACAACAATGGTAAATCCATATTGATGATTGAATGAAAATGGTAATTTGGACTAACTTTTTTTTCAAATTTTTAATTAAAAAATACAAAGAAATAATTATTTCAAAAATTTTACTAGTGTTGTTCTCTGTTGTCCCTGTGCAGTTTCCCTATCACTTATAATAACATTTTTCCCAATCATTTCACCTTCAAATACCCCGACAGTTTTAAATGACAAATTTACCAATAATAAAGACAAGGCTAAATGAAGAAAAATCCTTTCCACTACAAAAGAGGACTGTACAGAAGTTGAAGAAATAAGAGAGAGAGAGATGAAGGAAATAAGCAAGAAG
The DNA here is from genome assembly GCF_001039355.2 of Lingula anatina. The sequence continues at coordinate 7,969 of NW_019773740.1, forward strand.
TGAATTACTAACAGAGAGAAATGAAGAAAAATAGCTAAAGACAATATTTTCTAATCATACAAAATAAAGACTTACTGCCACCAGCCATGGGTTTCTCATATTCAGTGCAGCATATGAAAAGATGAGGACTAGAAAACGCCAAAACGATAACAACTGCAAGACAAAAATACAAATTACCTGTTAAAACTGTATTTAGATTGCATCTCACATTTTTTTACAGAAAAAGCAAAAAAAAAAAATAAAAATAAAATAATAATAATAATAATAATAATAAAAATAAAGTAATGCTTTAAGCTAACTTGTTACTTTTATTATGTAACATGTATTCAAGCATTTTTACTTACAGGAATGTCAAATAATGACTGCTTAAAATCATATCCCTCCACTTCTTTCATAAAACGCTTTGAAAAAGTCCCTGCATATGTAGACAGCTGAAAGCATCAAAGATAATGAAACAAATGTCGCTCTCATGGGTGAAATATGTGAAAACTGATCATCCTGAAAACGTAGCTTGCAATTTCTCATCACATTTAGGCCATAAAAAAAAAAAAAAAATGAAGACTGAAAATTCTGAAATTAGGCATAGTCCTGAAAACTTTCATGCATGCATTCTGTGCATTAACAGAGAAGGTTGGTGTACACACACACATACACTATTACTACAGGGGCAGATTAAGACCGTCTTCTTGGTCTTCCAGAAGACGGTCAGATTTTCAAGTTTACATAATAGACGGGTATCTAATTTTTCTGTCGGAAGACAGTCAAATTAAAATGAGGTTGGATCGATGAAGATAATTTGGAAGACTGTCAGAAAATATATCTGGATCCGCCCCTGTACTAGATGGCGCCGCTTTATGAGCTCTCCCTGCAGAGTGTAGTCATGCAATTCATTAATTCATATTTTACCTCCGCCAAGGAGGTTATGTTTTCACCCCTGTTTGTCTGTCTGTCATCAACATAACTCAAAAAGTTATGGACCGATTTTGATGAAATTTTCAGGAACTGTCAGAAGTGGGCCAAGGAACAGATGATTAGGTTTTGGTGGTGATCCAGATCAATAATCAATCAATAANAAAAAAAAAAAAAAAAAAAAATGAAGACTGAAAATCCTGAAATCAGGCATAGTCCTGAAAACTTTCATGCATGCATTCTGTGCATAAACAGAGAAGGTTGGTGTACACACACACACACACATACACTATTACTACAGGGGCAGATTTAGGCTGTCTTCTTGGTCTTCTAGAAGACGGTCAGATTTTCAAGTTTACATAGACGGGTACATCTAATTTTTCTGTCGGAAGACGGTCAAAAATGAGGTTGGATCGATGAAGATAATTTGGAAGACTGTCAGAAAATATATCTGGATCCGCCCCTGTACTAGATGGCGCCACTTTATGAGCTCTCCCAGCAGAGTGTAGTAATGCAGTTCATTAATTCATATTTTTACCTCCGCCAAGGAGGTTGTTTTCACCCCTGTTTGTCTGTCTGTCATCAACATAACTCAAAAAGTTATGGACCGATTTTGATGAAATTTTCAGGAACTGTCAGAAGTGGACCAAGGAACAGATGATAAGGTTTTGGTGGTGATCCAGATCAATAATCAATCAATAATCAATAATTATAAAAAATTGCTGCCTTGGCAGAGGTCTGCGCTTAAATTATCATTACACTGGGTTCATGGCAAGACATCAGACACTCACCTGAGTATATAAAATCCACAGCACAAACAGCAACAAGACATCAAAAGTGACCATGATACAAAACGCCCTCCGACTTGTGGACATAGGTTTACAACATGGACAGGGATTGGTCTCGTAGGCCACTGATGATGATAATGTTGTGGAGCCATATATTGGTGCAGTACCACCGTTAGAATAAGAGCTGGGTCTGAAATTTAAGAAGTTTGACTGATGTCGTTTAAAACACTAATTAATATACTTGCAATCCTCTCTTTGACTTTATAGATCTCTCTCTGACACACACATGCACGTGAATGCACAAACATACAAAGGCATCTTCTCTTTCTCTCTCCCTCTCTCTCTCACTGGCATGGACACACATGCACACACACACACAACAAAAATCTCTCTTCTCTTTATCCTCTGCCTGTCATGCACATAAACGTACTTGCCATTTTCTTTCTCTCTGACACACATACACAAAATTCTCTTCTCTTTATCCTGTCTCTGTCACGCACACAAATGTACTTGCCATTCTCTTTCTCTCTAAAACACACACACACACACACACACACACACACACACACACACGTTTCCATCCACCTTGTCCCTATGTCACCCTTTTACCTGTTATAATTGCATGGTGCTGAGCCATGGTAAAGGAGACGTCCTGCTTGTTGTGCTACCTCCTCGCGCTGTCCCATATCTCCAGATGCCTAAAATTCAAAGATATAAGTTACTATATTAACCTTTCTTTAAGGCTCAAATCTTTTTTCTTTTGTCTTTTCTCAAGGACCTACATAAGAGGGTTAAAACAAAGATAAGGCATACTAAGTGAGATAATTAAGTAAACAACAAGTGGGAGAAGAAATGTACCAATGCTATTTGTCAAATTTATGCTTGATGACTCTCTTGTTTATTATTAACCTTACTAGACTAATAGTAAAAAAAAAAGCACTCAGAGAGCACAAGCATAGGCAGCTGAATTATCATCAATAAATCAATTAACAGATCACCAAAAAATAAAAAAAAAGAAACAAAAACTGCTTTTTAGTTTGCCAATTTCTAACCTATCCTGAACAATTCACCAAAATTAATCCAGAAATTATTGGCTGAACATTAACCTCTAATAAAAACCAACAAAAGCCAAAAGCATAACATCCTCAATGGACGTAATAATTTCAGATTCAATCCACTACTGGTACTTTAAGTAAATTCATGTAAAAATAATTACTGTACAACTCATTTGACCTACTGCTTCAAATTTGTTTTTGCATTTTTCTTCCACTGATGGCCACAGATATAGATTAATTTAGAATCATAATTCTTCAAAATGTAAACTTTGCAATATATAAAACCAGAACCTCTCCGGCAGAACTTTGTACTTTCTTAAGTATGAGTAATTTAAACAGAAATTTTGTCCAAATTTCCATCTCAATTATCACATACTTTTAAAGAAGTCTCCAATGCCTGCAGTAAAAGAGAAAGGGGGCATATTTTTTTCATACATTTTGCCAACCCTATCCTTTGAATTCCAGCAAAATTTTGAGTATGTTTTTTTTTTTTTTTTAAATTATAGAAAATACTAATTATTTGGAGCATTTTAGTTACTACTTGTTCAATATGCAGCAGAGAAGAGCAACAAAAGAAAAAAAATTGCAGTGCTTTTACAGAATCATTATGGTAAATTACAGCCAATCTATGAAAGCATCTTATAAAAAAAATCAAGTTGTTAAGCTAAAACTCCAAGCCAGTGTGTCTTGGAAGAGCCAAAAAGTCATGGCCAAAAAAATTCAAACTGGGCAGCAAGCATGCAAAAATAAAAATAAGTGCAACAGAACTGAATCTGGTAGATATAAGCATTCCAAAGCAACTGAAGTAAAGAAAAAAACATTAAAACAACCATCAGAACTAATTCTGAAGTGCTTTGTGGAAAACCAAGCAAGTGTGGAAAATTTGAATGTACCTGATAAAAATGTGGCCTAGAGGTCTGTTCACAATGAAACCAAAAAAAAAAAAAGGAATAAACTCACTTTTAATATGTAATTGCACAAAAGATAGTAAAATTTATGAAATTGTGCTCAAAGAAAATTGCATCTACTCAAGATGCAATTACAAGTATGAACTTTTTCATAATTGTATATAGACATCATTCTCTGACTGAATTTCAATCTGATCATTTGATACAATCTCGCTGAGATGTCAAAATAAAGCTACTAATACTAGTACTAATAAATTTAAAATCAAAGTTACTAACACCCCATTCTACCTATATAAAAATGTGAAAGGCCTACTGGCTACACTTACAAATAAGAGAAAAAAATTACAAACAAAATTCCTTCATGTGTGCGTGTGTGTGTGGGGAGGCAATGTTGCAATTTTGGATATGAAATGGTAAAGCATACATAAGTTGAGGTAGATGCTGTCAGTACAATAACTGCTTTTTAGACAACTCTACCCTAATTTCAAATTTTAAAAAGATGTCTGGTTTCACACCCCAGTCAATTCAATGTTAACCCCGTTAAAATAATCATATGTAAATAGTTCCCTCCATAAACAAATATTTCTCTTGTGACATTTAGGCCAACATAACTCTGGATAATAAGATATAAATGCCTTATCTAAAAACATAATTCTAAAACAAAACAACTGATCATGTACTATACTAGAAATGATTTTTGAAGAACACCTTAAAGCTGACATTATCAAAATTTAATATTAAACGACTTACAAAAAAGAAAAAAAAAAAAACAGCTGTATGACTTGATTGTACTGTAACCCTTGTTTACTGTTTGACTTGTTAATTTCCCTAATAATGCTGCTAAAATTATCAATGGGGAAATACATTCTAAGTTTGTTCTTAATTACTAGTGTGTGTGTGTGTGCATGTGTGCGTGTGTTTGTGTGTGTGTGTTTGAGTGTGTGTGTGTGTGTATATATATATATATATATATATATATATATATATATATATATATATATAATTAAAAACCATGATATCTTGCAGGTCTACATCTGCGCAGTGCTGATTATAAAATTTTACTATATATCCTTACATTATATATATTGCCTCTGATAAAACTGGATTCCTGTGTCTTCTTCCAATAAGACATTATTTCAATTGTCCATCTGGTCTACAAATCAATCCTTCAACTAGCAGGCTTCTGTCCAGTGTGATGACAAAAAATGTCCTTATTACAAATGATTAAAGACATCAGACTTCTTTAAAACCAGGTACACAAAATATGTAAATGAATCCTTTTGTGACTACGGCATGGATTGATGTCATGAAGCCCATTGTGGCAGAAAATGCAGTGCAAGTACTGTCAGTTTTCAGGAACTATAATTTTGAAAAACCTTAAGAATTTTCACCACGAAGAAACAAGTCACTTCAACCAGTCTCCTGACTGTGAACTCATCACTCAAAGGTAACTTGGTGTGACATGGTGTCCTAAATAGACCGTTAATTTTCCTGATGACCTGGATCACTGTTTACACAATGATATTATTATGACATACCACATGGTCACGAGGTATATTCACACTGAAGATAGGTCTACTGCTCTCACCTGACAGCAAGCAAAATCCAATTTCCAAAGTTGGCAATGTACCTTGCCCATAACGGGCATGAGAATGAGAATAAAAATTGACTAACTTTTATTAATTTCTGTCTTTAAGACACAGCTTGCAAAGGAAAGGTGATATTGAGAGGGACTGTCCTGTCAGTGTAAGCACATTTATCAAGCAAACAGATTTCAGTATCAACTGAGCGAAAAGGGGGCGGTGGCCTTGCTTTAAAGAAAATAGAACCCTTTCTTGACTTTATATCAATTTGTACAAAGAAAAAGACAATTACACAAAATGATAACAATATAACATACTACTAACCATGAATTTAAATGTAAAAAAATTGTGAAACTAATTAAACTGCAATAATAATAATATCCTGTAAAAACATCAAAAAGAAATTTGTTCCCTTTTTCCGTCAAGTCACAAGTATTTTTTATCACAAAACTATAATTATAATTATCATGTCCTAAGTTTCTTTCACATCTTCTTTCAAACCATTCCTGAACTTCACTAACCAGTTAAGAAGTGCAGTTTTCTTCAATACTTTGTTTTTTCTATTTCTTACTTATTAAAGCTTTACTTAATAGTTACACTACATGACATGAATGCATCATAACACACTTTATCAGAGGCTAGATATAAAATTACAGGGAGATAAAACTTATCTATAAAACCTAGTGCAGATGAGGTACTAGACAACAATCAGATTAAATAATAAATATCTTTTCCATGGACACCAAGGTAATAGTACAAGTATTATTGAGATTAAATAATAGCTACAACTGGGGTAAATTACTGACATATTTTATCAAATTTTATACATTGGGTGGTCTTTTATATTTGGGAATGAAACAGACACTCAGAAAGGTCTACTAGTACATTCTTTAAAAATAACTTATTTTATTCTATTCAGAAAGCTGATTTTATTTTGTTAATTAAGCCATCATATATGTGATGTAACTGACAACCAGATATGTCACTCCATACCTCAACTGTATAGTTCAGAAAGTTTAAATTCCATGATTCAGTTTTGTTATTAACTCTCTCTAGAAGTCTGTTTGATAATGTACTGATGTGGGAGGCCACCTGTAGGAAGCTTTCTAGTAAATAAACTCTATTTTTAAGTAATTCATTAAAAAAATAATTTCTATAAATCACTTATAAAAGAATAAATCCAATCTTGTGCTTGTGTATATTAGATAAAGAGAGAAAAAAGTTGTTAAATAGAGAGAGAGTTTGTACCAATCTCTGAAAGGTAAAATACAACAGCATGTTATGATAATATCATTCTAAGACAATAGCATTTGTATACAGAATGTGGTAAAATGGCACCTGTTTGAACTGCATAATATTAATATACATTTTCATATTAGAAATAAATGAGATAAACATTAAAATAAAGGCCAGTCTGAGTATAAATGTCTGTGGTGGTAGTACCCTGTCCATGGAATACAAATCCAGTAAAATTGAAAGTGGAACTGAAACCTATATTTTCAGAAGGCATTTTACTGACCCAAAACATGACTAAGATCGCATTCACAACGAGTTGAGCCAGGCTTTACAAATCCTGGGGACTAAATATGGCGGTCCTACATGAAAGAAAAACCACCTAATCTTTTAATAGTCTCTCCGCCTCTCACACANTTTCGGTTCTGCTTGTTTTAAGTTTTGCCTCTACAAAATGCTAAAAAATTTCAGGTAAGTGCTGGTATCATCTTTTTGAAATTTATATCCAGCAAAGTTTATGAAATTTGCTATATTATGTAGAAAAATCATGAAATTTGAAGGTTGCGAAGTATAGTTAATTTAATCCGCAATATTACATGATGTGAAAATTACCACAGGGAAATAGCTCTGCCCTGATTAGTCACAGGCTATGTGAGCCAGACAATAGGCTGAGCACACAAAGACACACAGGGTGCTCTGCTGCGCCTGAGTGATCACTGCTGGTCAGTGGGCACAGGTTTTGAGCTGAGAAGTGTGGACACTTTTGGTGGATTTTTGCAGTTAAAAAACTTCCATATCTTTGTTGCTTGTAGGAATATTTAAAAAATTCCAAATGATTTCATCCGGTTTTTGCATTACCTTTCAGATGATATAAGTATTTTAATTTTCTGATCAGTTTGAAAATTTTTCTGATATACCTATCTTATGTTGTTTTACGGACTTTAACGTTTAACTTCGATAAAAGACATTTAATAATATACTATATTTCTATACATATACTTTTTACGATCGAAGTAGGGAATTATTTAATCCAAGAAAAGCATATATTTGTTCTTAGATGTAATGTTAAACCGAATTTGAACTAAAAAGGTTCCACCAACAAACGAGCTGTGCAAGTAAGTGCCCTTTGAATTATGGTGTGACAATGCTATCTATACAAATGAAGAAAGATAACAGGGCGAGTGACCTTAACCTAAGTGAATAGGTGTATGTAAACTTCCCCTTTGCTCCATGTTGCAAAATGTCGATGATCGACGGTGTTAGCGACGATATACATAACTTGAAACTATCGAAATATGCTATAGGCCCAGAGGGTTAGAAAGCGAGGTTAAAGAATTGATACTAACACTTACTGTGTTTATTGACATTTTTCAGAACGCCTGACATCTCCCTGTGGATGGAACTGGGCAGAAATAAACATATACATGTATTTATAGTAGGAAGTCTGAGAAGCAGGAGGTCGCCATGTTTCAATCGCCTGACTGACCTTTGGCATGGGAGATAAGTGGCCGTCGATGTTATCGTCGCACCTGCTGCAATGCGAGCACTCGGACCTACTCGGATGTTACCCTCTTGCCCTTGTGTTTCCCGCAAGCGAACACACGCCCTTTCAAATTTTATCTTCTTAAAAAGTTAAAATGTTATTATTGTTATATACCGTTATTATTATTATAATATACCGTAGCTCTGGTGACGAGACGACGAAGAAAAGCAAACTAACGGGTGAGTTGAAGCCCACTGTCAAACATTGATCAGCAAATCAACTGTTAAAAAATATTCTCAGAATTTCCACATGCCGAACACAGAAAAACATTCATTAACTTTTCTGTTATTATTAAAAACTTCCAATTAAAGTACTACTGACCAGAAAAAAGCCGGATTTACAATTGGAAGCAAATCTCGTTCAATAATGCACACAATAAGCAATTTCGCCTCACACAA
>NW_019773740.1:18840-43335 GCF_001039355.2 Lingula anatina
AAAAAAAAAAAAAAAAAAAAAAAATAATAATAATAATAATAATAATAATAATAATAATAATAATAATAATAATAAAATAAAAAAAACACTGTTAAAGGTGATAGCTGTGAAGAGAAATATTAGTTTTACGCATATCTATTTTATCTGATATTAAATAATCATTTTCCAGTTACCTTTGTACGGCATTTCTTTTGCGCGTCTATAGTTTTGCTATAAAAAAAATACCGGAAGTCGTGTTGCGCAAATGAATGAGGCGCCATTTTCTTCAACAACCAGGAAGTAACAGGACGGAGATTGTGGGATAATGTTGAACATATTTGACAAAGAAAGAGATATGATCTGACCGACAATCACTGACAGAAATATTACAGGATCTACTGTCGGAATGGAAGCCATATTAAGGAAATGGAGAAAGTTTAGACGAGGTGTAAATCCAAGATCAAGACAGGTGACAGTACAGACACAACCTCCATTAGCTGAACAGGAAACAAATACAACATTAGCTCCACATCCTCATGTTTTCTTAGAGAAGGCAGAATGTGTGCGTTCCTTCAGTACTAAACTGGAAGATGATAGATACATACACATAACTGGGTTAGCCATAGATAAGGAACACATGTTTGTTGTGGATAATTGGAACAACAGAACAAAAGTATTCACACATGAAGGACAATTTAAGTTTGATATTAAAGTAAACAATCCATGTGATGTGGCTGTGTCACAGACTGGTCACCTGTATATAACATCATATGGTGACAGTTGTGTCCAAGTGTACTCCACCAGAGGTCAGCAGGTGACAACCATGGGTCAGGGTCTACTGGAGTTACCACAGGGTATTACACTGAACAGACAAGGTCATGTGATGGTTTGTGACAGTTTAAAGAAGTCCATCTTCACATTCCATGCAGACAGTGGACAGCTCCTGAACACTATTCCACTCAGTATGTGTAGATACCCAGAGTACATCACAGTGAACAGTGTGAATGATAACATTGTGATATCAGACGTGTGGGGACACTGTGTACATGTGCTGTCACCTACTGGTGATCATCTGTACCAGTATGACGGCAGCAGAGAAGGCAGTAAACTGAGTTCACCATGTGGGGTGTGCACAGGCAGCTATGGTCACATCTTCATTGCTGACTTGGATAACCACAGGATAGTGGCACTGAGTCCACAGGGACAGTTTATCAGATACATTGTCACTAAGGATGATGGGTTGAAGTATCCCACTGCAGTAGTCATCAACCCTGCTGGTCAGCTGGTGGTGGGAGAGGATGACGACAATGTTAAGACATTCCAGAACATTGAACTGAAACAAGGTGAGTAACATGTATTAACTGTGGATACGTAGATACGATTATTATGTAAAAATTTTGAAAGTTAATTAGTCTTACAATGTTTTTATCCATGATTATGTTTGCCTTTATTTCAATAAAAAAACTTTTTAAGCATATTTAAATTCAGTAAGCACACAGCTGTGCTTTAGTAAAAATGTATGTAGAGTGGAGACATTTTCTATAGTTAATACTTTACTGTTTCTGACCAATTTCCATGAACCCATTAGTGATTAGGATTTTGAATAATGATGAAGAACTCTTTTTAATGGAATTTATAGTATGCCTTATTTGTATTTTTATTAAGCCACAAGAAAAACATCTTATATTGTTTAATCCCTGAACTTCTTGTCCATTTGTCAGTAAAGAACAACTCAAATCTCACAACAGAACAGTCCAATTCTTCATATTCTTCATCTTGTAGCTGTTCATGAAAGCTTAGATATACCTAAATTCTCAAATGTACTTTTTCAAGTTTCTTGATGTCTTACCACTTCTAGATTCAAAGACATTTCATCACCAGTTTGTTGTTAACACACACAAATAAATTAAATGTTGAAGTACTTTGGATGATACCTTATTTTCCTGACTTTGTGGATTGTTCTTTGCAAATAAAACTAGCAGACGACCATTTTTCATGAAATGGAACTACTTTTCACAGGAAGTAGTATATTCATACACGACAGTGACCTTGGGTTTGGAATACAAAAAAATAGTACATGCATTCATACTGTCACAGCATGCAAATTATAATGAAATATACAAAACTAAACACATTTTTATGTAACACAAAAAGTTAAATGCATTTTATTTATATATATATATATATATATATATATATATATATATATATATATATATATATTATTATTATTATTATTATTATTATTATTATTATTATTATACTGGATAAAAATGTTGATGAAATGGTTTTGACCACCTTTTTGGACTTTTTAAACTTCATGCTGATGGACNTTCTGGAAAAGCTGGGAACAGCCTCGCCACCACAGATTTTATGCCTTTGTTCCCACCTTACAGGATTGGAAAGAAAAATAGCTAGTAAAATAGAGAAGTTATAATAATGGAGCACGACATTATACTTACGGATATATTATTATATCATTATTTCAATAATAGAATGCACGGGCTTAATGGAAAAGTATTAATATCGGTAAAGTACTAACTTGGTCAAGTGTTAGCTGAATATCTATATATAACGAAGAGAGAGAGAGAGAGAGAGAGAGAGGATGCGAGAGGCTAGAGCATGAATCGTAAACAAGATTCCGGTGTGGCAGGAATGGCAGTCCCAGAAATGGAAGTCTGAGGTCTAATACGATTAGTTCAGGTAAGGGTTACTCGGAGTATATGGGACGAATGTCACCCGTACAAAGTAATGGGGAACGGTCAACTGTTCTTCGAGGACTACTATTCCTGTCACACTTGGGGCGCATTCCCATAGATTTAAGATCGATCTATCCCCGTGGGGAGTCTCACTAGATTACTGTCAGATAATCCGGCTTAAATGTCCGCCCCGCCTACTACAAGCTGTAAGGGGGTAATTAACTTTCGTGCCCGCTCGGCTGGCAGCTATTTAGCGTGAACCCCCAGGGAGTTAGGTCGATCTAGTTTGATCGATCTAATATCTGGGAATGGGGTCTTGGTCTCTACCTTCTGCAGATGCGTTGACGCACGAGATCAATCCGTATCCAACACAAATCAGACGTCCACCGAACCCTGCATTCCTCACACGTCGCCCTTCCATAACCGTATACGTTTTGAAAACGAAACCTAGGGTCTATATCATTTGGATCCAGGTTTCTGGCGTCCATTCTTTCTCTTATAATTTGAGCCATACCAATATTCTACAAAATACAGATACTATTCATTGCACAAATCAGGTATCCTTCCCAAACGTGAATAATTTGTCAGGGTACCGATAAAACATTTACTGCGTAGGTCTTGATAGCTAAAAATATAGTTCTGTGCTCTCCTAAAATAATACCTTGACAGGGTCACAAGATAAAACTACATGTACATTAACGTCATTCATATAGGCAACAGAACGTGGCTTTTCTTCTCCATGTCCAAATTTTGTAATTTACTTAGTAGTTGGGTAAGTCTGAATTCAAAAGGTCTGATACCTTAAAAAATAAGCATTAAATGTTGAAGCAATCAGGGGTAGAAGTCAACATTCTCTGCCTTCACCTCCGAGTGCTTTCTCATAGAAAATGCCGTCTTCAGGATAACGTGTAAAATGAATAATAAAAACCCCAGCAACCTTGTTTCCTGACTCGAACCCCTTTATCACCCCTCTAGTACCAGTAATAGGCAAACTATAGAAAATTTATTGTTAATTTATTAAGTATTTTATTAAATATACCCACCTTATAACCAGTAATAGTCTGTGTGGTAAAGATACCAGTAGTCTGCCTGCGCCTCAATAATACAGGCGTCTGTCTATAGCAACAACAGAAATTAAAACTGGTGATTGCCAGAAGGAGGGGGTTGAAAATGTAGGCTATATAAAGTTATCATGAGTGTTTTCCCACTAATCAATCCTATACGCTAATCTGATGTAATCTGAACTGGGTGCACTATATATACAGTATTTGTGGTAATCACAATGCGCATGTGTAGCCTCGATGGCGGGATTTCACGACAAGTTTCGGTTTCGTTTCTAAATAAAGGTCTTTCAAAGAAGCCCAACCTGAATATCAGATAAGATTCGTTATGATCATGTGCTTCGTCTCTCGTTTATCATGGCGGTATTTGCCGAAACTTCGTGGGAAGGCACTCGTGCGATATCTGCGGTATCTACATACTAGTACCTAAGGTCTCCTTCTTGTTATCAGCCTTATCGCAATAAATAAATTAATTAATAAATAAATGGGGATTTTTGAGGCGAGTTTATTGCCTTAATATACATGCGGAAACGGCTTTAATTTATCTCTGTTAGGTTGGAGGTAGGACCCTTTTTCGCAAAAAAATAAATAAATAAAATAATAATCCCCGTTAGCATTGCCATTGGAGCATGATTTCATGCACTTGCTGATTATCTGATTTTTAATAAAAAAACGATGCTAATACTTTATCTGAGAGACAAGGACTTTAAAAATAAACATACCCGAATAATGACATGTTTTTGTGACATTAAAACGATTCTTTGTTAATTTATGCTCCTCTGTTGATTCTCTATGTTAAATAAATAATCGCTCTTTCTAATTGTTTTCTCATTCTTTTTATTTCACTGAAGATCATTACGTACAAGCATTATGGCATGCAACAAGACGAAAATCTACTAAGGATTATAACAATAATACTAACAAAAATCCCCTAAACACACACACAAACATATGCAAAAAAAAAAAAAAAAAAAAAAAATCGCACGACATAAACGCACGTTTTATACAGGGCATACATGCACAGGCTTATGCTGCCATCATGAACAGTGAACATCCGGTATACCTCAGTGAATTATTCTACTTTAGGCTATATCTTTCATATCAAACACCAGTGGTCGTTACAAATCGGAATATGTGTCATATAATAAGGTTAATGCAAAATTTATTTACAAAGACACACACACGCACACACACACACACACGTGTACACATATTTAACACAAAATAAGCATATGAACGCTTTTCTATGGAGGAATGCACATTATTTTTTCAGAATTAACAAACTGTCGTTAAGGTTACATTAAGCTTGTAATTAACAAAAAAATGTGGTGGAAATTTTAGCAACTCGTCCCTAATGACCAAGGCACACCCAATCATTATCTATACCAACCCTCAATTTCTAGCTTTTATTGTTACGAGTGAAATCCAGTCAGTCTCTCCATTACCAGAGAGTGACAACAGCTAGAAACGTACATGTACCACTCAAAAACGTGTGTTCAGATCGCCTTGGTGATTAATTTATAAATTGCCGAAACTTCCAGGAAATGTTTTAAATGTACATGTAGTATAGCTAAACCACTGTGTGCTACTAATGGAATACCAAACAAATTGCGATAAAAATGAACCAAACATATGATGCAGCTCTAAAAGTAAAGGTAAAATTAAAGGTAGCAATACAAATCTGACTTCACTGCTAAAGGGTGTAGTTCTGGATGTTTGTCTAAACTGCCAGATACACGCACTCATTATACAATCAAAATTGTATGATACAACTCTTTGGAACGATTGGATAATACTCAGAGTCCGTTGGCTGGTGGTGCATTTTCATCTGTATGATTGATCACTATGATGCAGCGGATATGCATTTAGTGCCTGATACAGCACTGTCGCGAGTTTTTCTGGCAGTCTCCCCAGTGACATTTCTCACAGCGGACGTGGTCGTGGTTCTTAAGTCGTCTCGCGACGTTACCTGGGGCCTGTCCTGGCAACTGCCCGTCATACTCCACCAGGTCTTCATATCTTAAATGCAAATTATTATATAATAAGCACAGATCGTGATTTAATTTCTGCGACTTTAAATTCATCGATGACGTCGTCCCAAAATTATATTGACCCATGACTTCATATCTTTTTTTTTTTTTTTTTTTTTTGCCAAACAGAGAAAAGGGAACATGCCATCCATAAGATATGGATAATGGATAAACAGATAGAGATACACTGCGCTTGAAAATGTTTCAGAATTTTTTTTTCTGAATACTGTGTTCTAAAACGCAAATTATCTTTCCCAATTCAGACTTTAAAAACGTTTTATCTCCTCTAATAAAAGGACCTGGTGGCGATATTTCCTTTTGAAATGCACAGCCAGATACTGCAGCCTAATCGCCTGCTCAAGTATTTGCAGATCCATCAGTTAAAGTGGCATTAAACATCGAATCTGCGTTTTGGGACGGGTCGAGCAGTGATTCATTAGGAAGTTGATTTTTTTTTCTCGGGGAGAACTCGATTTGGCACGAAAATTCCAAACAGAGTATCTTAGACATTTAAAATAAATAGATATTCTGATCAACAGATGAAATAAATATAGAAGAAAAGTGTTAAATACAGCATTAAAAAAAACAACAACAACAATTTCCAAGAAAACATTAAGTACCTGTTTAGAACTAAGTGTATCATTTCCTCCAGACCACTTCTGGAAAACCTGGGAACAGCCTCGCCACCACAGACTTTATGCTTCTGTTTCCACCTTACAGAATTGGAAGGAAAAAAACTTATTAAAATAGTACATGTAAAACATTGGGGCACAATATTTTAGCAAACGGACCTTGCGTCCAATATTTGCATGTTTCTCTCTCTTTTATGGCGATGCCACTTTCAGCAATGGAATGAACGTATTTAAATCTAACGGAATACCTGTACCGGTAGGTATTAATTGAATAGCCTGGGAAGGAGAGAGAGAGAGAGAGAGAGAGAGAGAGAGAGAGAGAGTTGATAACATAAATTAGAGAGCATGTGTTGAAAACAAAGTATCTACCTTTTGTAGATGCGTTGACGCGAGAGATCGATCCCTATCCAGCACATGTTAGACGTCCACCGATCCCCGCATTCCTTACACGTGAAAATTCCATAACCAGGTACGTTTTGAAAACGATACATAAGATCTATATCATATGGATCAAGGTTTCTCTCGTGCATCTTTTCTTTTACAATTTGAGCCATGTCGATATCCAATAAAGTAACATTTGATGCAAAATTCAAAATCCTTCCCACTGGAACCTCAATAATTTGTCAGAGTGCCAACAACGATAGCGTGCAATTTTTACTGTACCTGCAAGTTTTGATTGCACAATAATACCTACACTGTACGTATGTTGTTTTGTGCTCTCCACAATTGGCATGTTTTTTCGGCGTGCGCAGATTTGCACAAGAGTAATCCCTATCAACAGCATCCATTGTTGTAGAAAGAATTAAAATATAAAAAGCAGTGTAATGTACAATCTACGCCTCTTTTAAAGCTTTGTTCTTACTATAAGCTCGAAGCACAATGTGTACCCCTGCAGTCGGTCATACGTCCACTTTGCACTGGCATTGATCCAAAACTAGTAGACCAGAGCTTAGATATTAAAATTCGTTCATTATGGCGGAATGCATGCACTACCTAGTTCATTTTAACTGTGAAACTGTCACTTAACTTTGTCAAATTGTATCAAACATAAAATGGTCAATAACAAGTGACTCGGCGAATGAGGTGTTTACCCAGATGGCTACTTTATTGGTACCTGTATTTGTGGGTGCATGCTCAGACGATTTTAAGAGATACATGTATAAGGTCAACTTATAATAATCGATGCTCATTGTGGTATAGGGCGCAGCGTTTACTTGGTTGACCCTTGTTCTCACACCGCCTCACACAGGTCTCCGGGAAGCAGAAGATTTTATCATTTACCTGTAAAAAATATAAAAGATAAGCAATCAACAGACTTTAGGAATATATATTCTAAAGATTTGATTCCAGAGGAGTCAGAACTTAGTCGAAAAAATTCTTTTAGATGTGCGAATGAGAAGGTGGAGTACCAAAGCCATCTCTCAAAACTATACACAAAATACCCTGATCATGGTGCGCGTGGCGCTCACACACGCACACAAACACACACGTACATGTGCATTGACATAAATGTATGTGCCTGCCGGCTACTATTATTACTCTTCTATCTTGAAGTTTGGAAAACACGTAAACAGCAAGCATGCACCCTTTATCGGTCTTCAAGCTATAAGCTTACTCTTAAAAGTTAATATCTGGAATATTCTTAATGCACTCACCTTTCCATCAGTAATTTCTGTTCAGTGGAGATATCAGTCTCAAAAATTCAGATGTCTGCTATTTTCAACATTATAAGCCCGAGGGGGTGGGGGTTGGGGTTGGGTGGGGTGGGGATTAACGGGTGGAAAGAGCCGTCCTTTTGGCCGGAAAAGTATGGATCTGATTTATAATCAGTTACACTTCTGATAACCACTTCTGATATTACTTTGATAAATGATTTACAATTTATACCCCCCCTCCAAAAAATTGTCACCCTAATGCAATGCGTAAAGTGATTAACAAAATAAAACCATGTCGTGTAGGTCAATGTTCAACTACTCACACCCCCAATTTACACTATGATCGACTGCCTAGTTGCTATGTAATAGTAAGATAAAAACTATGGGTACCCTTGTCGCAATGACCATAATTGCGATAGGGGTGACACTTATTTTGGTAGGTGAGTAGGGCCTATGTATCTGTGCACAGATCTTTTTTTTTTTTTTTTTTGCCATAGATCATCTTATATATGATATCTGGAATAAAAAAAGCTATTTATAACGGTTTACAGCTGTGATGTGACCATAAAATAAACTGGAGATGTAACAACCTTTTTAAAAATGTATACACAGTACAGTGTTGTTCTCCATTTCACCCCGCATCAACGAAAACATCATGGTTGTATCTTAAATTGTGAACAAAGTACGTTAAAAAGCAAATCGTCATCCTTGCCCAAAATTCAAAGGGAAGTAAGCACGGAACCCAAGCGACACTGCCAAGTGGGCTTGCCTGAATAACAATTACAATCTTGTGATACAATATGTCATTCATTGAAATAAACTACATCATCGTTTTAAAACATGATTTAAATATAGGATAAATATATGAACACAAATGAAGAGTTAAAACTTCACGTTTGGTCAGAAGGAAGGCTTTCCCCGCCCTGAATACCACAACACACAAACCATAAGGCGGCTCTGTCAATGTACCATAAATATATAATTACCGAGTAGTGAAAATTTTCATAAAGGAAAACCTAATCCGTTCGACCAAGCGCGTTTATTTCCGTCTTCCAGGTCTTATTGTGTCAATAAAGTAAGACTTATAAACTAGCTTGGAATCGGAACCACTGTTAAGGAGGCAGACACTAAGGGGTCCTTATGAAATGGCCACTCAACTCTACCAGTGAACACAGATTCCCCTATTCATACCATCCCTAAAATGAAGGAGACATGGGTAGGATAAGACTTTAGGAAACTATTCTTTGTAAAATTTACAAAAGAAAAATTGCCAGGTACTAGATTGATAAGTGTACCTCTACCTGTACAAGGATCACAGATCGATGTTTTCGCTACATATTTACAGATATTTTTTTTAATTTCAAAGTAGTTCTCTATTGTGACTCTGTGATGAAAGCTTAGCGATAGTAACAGGGTTGGTCACTGTTTACCTAACTACTCAGGCAATGGCATTTGACAAGTCCCTGGCAAAACCCTGAAAGGTCCCTCTGACATCAGTCACGACAACTGAAGGGGTAATTGCTCTGAGTTTGCTTGCTGTACTGTGGGATTTGACACGTGCAAAGTTTTTGGAAATCCCTCCTAACCACGTGACACTTTTGTCAGACAATCCCAGGCGCTACGCGGATTTTCTTGGTGTATGAAGACAAATTAAATGAATAACTTGCGGGCAGCAGTGTTTGGTTCCATTGGTACATGTAATTCGTGATAAAGCTCCAATAAGAATAAGTTGCCCACCTACAACCGACGCCATTACTTGACTGTTTGAGAGAATTACGTGAAGCTGAGAAGGATTGAGAGCACTATAGTCCGACAGTGTACAAATCCTAACTACCGAAATAAGGAAACGATTATAGGCAGCATGTTTTATACATGATATATTATTATTATTATTATTATTATTATTATTATTATTATTGTAAAGGGTTTACTGTGTAGAAAGGCAGTATTGATAATACTTCATCGATGCTGCTCTTCGTATCATTAGTCCAACTAAACCTGTTAACCGGATATAGTGACACTGTTACTTATAAGTAGTATTTTGATGTCTCTGGTGGTTTATACGTATCCTGGTCCACGTAACAGTGAGATGGTTTAATGCACTTTTGCTACCGGTAAAAGATGAATTCGATCGTGACTTTGCTGGTAAGTTTTTCTCTCTGCTTCTCTTTTGTCTCTCTCTTTCTCTCTCACTGCTAACGCGCTACTGATCCGTGGAAGTATATATACCGGTAGATACATAATTTAAAGTTGTCAGTAGTTGTTTATTGTCCGTGACATTTGTACAAGTTCAAAATACAAGCTCAAAATAGCGTGCTATAATCTTGCAGTATACATCAAAGCAGAAAAACGCAAAATTACATACTTATAGAGTGTGAGGGAAGATAACTCCTAAACACGTTTTTTCATGTAGAATTTTCTTTTAAGACAATTTTATCACTTATCTTTTCAACGATGGCACTGCGATATCTGATTAGTTATATATCATAGACGTGTCTACAACGCTATCTTGTAACTTCTCTCCCTCAGTAGGACAACCACGTACGCATAAATAAATACAAAGACATAAAATCAAAAATTGTTTCATTACATAATATATAAACCATATATTTCAGTTTTTTGTCTCGTGTGTGAGCACCAGCGCAATCCCCTCTGTGGTCTTAAGGCCAGAGGTCAAGTTGATAAACACCAGCTGGACGGTCTACGCTTGCCCGTCAGATGGCGCTGCCGACGACCAGACGACAGCTTTCGTCCTGCCCGATGGAAACGGTTACGTAAGACCCAATGACGTCGTGATCAGCAAACAGGCAGGAGGGATGATGCACAAGATTTCTCACTCTGCATCACTTGGTGAGTCCAGACAAGGAAGTAGATATAGGACGACCATGGTCCAGAAAACATGATTTATTGCTGTAGTGTATATCCTATTTTTTTCTTTTTTGAAAGTTTGCCATCTCTTTTTCCAACGTTAAGATCTACCATCCACTGCCTTCTAATCAAAAAGAGGAATAAAGATTTTCAAAAGAAATAAGTGGGCAGGTGTAGGGTTTTCTAAGCACAATGTTGTGCAGAAAATAAATTGTGAATCGGACATTTTCTATACTCTTTATTGTCTTTCACACAAAATTTTAGGTCAATAACACGCTTTGGCTTTCAATAATCATGAAGAAAGTTTCGAGTCATGGTGAATTTCATGGAACATCTTCGCAGATTGTGTATAATCAATATGTAACACGTCCCTGTATGAAGTGATGTTCAAATAAATACAAGCTTATAGACTCGAATACCATAAGTTTGGATACGTATCTAGATCTAGAGTACACGTTAGAACGCTACAGTGCACAAAAAGAGAAATACACATGTATATCAATTAACTTGAAATTTCGGCTATTTTTTTGAATCGTTAAGAATAGTACATGTAACAGTTTAAACCAATATACCCTCCGTAATATAAGTTTTAATGGTAAAAATCCTGTCGTCTGACGGGTAACGGGTGAAGTCAGGGAATTCAGAAAACTTTGCAATTTGGTAACGCACTATCAGTATCTTATATGAAAACTAAGAACCTATACTGGTTTTCAGCTGTTTGCGCGTTACATATACCGCCTATTCATCTGGTTGCAGCTAAATTACACCCTGTGAATTTGACATGTCTTAGCTCCAGGTCAATTTTGAAATATAAATGCTTTAAAGACATCCTATGAATAATAAGTTGTTTCAGAGTTTTGGCCACCCAGGTCGGCTCACGTACTCGGGATTCACGTAACAGACATAAAGGACGCTCAAAAGTTTTAACAGCAACACTTTTTAAATTTTTTCAATGTAATCACATATCAAGCTTATGACTAGTGGGAAATTAGTAGTCGTGCACGTCCTTTGTTATTCAGTTTTGCCACCAGGCCGTGACATGTTTATACCATTTCCTGTTTGACGGAGTTGGTTATGCACGGGTGTACCGGTGTCACCTGAAGAAACCGTCGTCGTGAATAAACCGTTCTGACGGATTATTCACGCGGGGGTAGCAGTCTGTTGACTTACAGTACGTAGCTGCACATACATTTCCAACATTTCCACGTAGAGAAAGTTGTAGTTTTATCAAACACACAATTTCTTTTTAATGAAAATGACTGAACTCTGAATTGAAAGAACATTGTAGAGTGAAAACATTTATACTACGAGTCTTAGATCTACCACGTTTTTCACACAGAGCAAAACAGTTCAGTCACAATCAAAAGCTCACTTCCAACATTCCCCCGTATACTGTAGTAATAAGATTATCAAATTCATACTCTCTCATGACGAAAACCACTGAATTATGAATTGAAAGATCATAGTTCAGTGCAAACATAGCGCCTACTTAGGACGACATCGTCATACCGGAAGTTACTTCTTTCAATCTACCCTCAATGCGCATGTGCAGAACGGTTTCGTCACGGCACGGGTCTATCACGCTACACCGGTTTGGGCGAGTCATTACGAAGCACTCATTTCGGATGACTCCTTGGGCACGTTTTTGAAAGACTTTCCCACGTCGTTAGAGCAACAAAGTAGTTTTTTGACTACACTATTTCGGATATAATTATCTCTGAAGTAGATTTATCACTTGCCTGTCGTAACACTGTTATTAATGCGAACAAGGATCTGAAACGAATTTACGAATGACTTATTTTGAAAGAGGTCCTTGTCATCTCGACCAAGACTGTAATTTGTTGTCACATGAATACACATTTGTGGTCATATACTCACATAAACAAACATGTTTTGGAAGATCAGGGTTACAAAGATATTGTAATTTATGGGTTGGAGGAAACAGACCGGATTATGTGGTATGGGAACGTTCATACCTGGCTCGGAGAGACCGAAAGTGGTTCGGTCTGAATGCCGCCGAGGACATTGGTGTGAAGACGGTGTTTTTCCTTAACTCAATACAAAATGACACAAACTTTGAATGATTTGGAACACTGGGATTGTTAACGTAGCCACAGTTCAGGTGCAAAACGGGAGTTCGGTCAAAATTGCAACGATCGGCGACACCATTTTAACTGACTCGAAATCGGTTTGCTGTGACCTAGTGTGAACGAGACTAATATCCCTGATATTGTTTTACCTAGATGGATTAAGATATTCGTACAAACGCTGTAAACGCCGATGACATAATTTTTAAATTAAGATTTGACACAGTTGACATGCGAAATATTTCAATATTATAATATTATAAAATATTTCAAAACTGCTCTTAGTGTATCAACGTTAATTTCCTGGGACTTTGCAGTTGAGAAAAGAGATCGAGTGAGTTCCATAATAAAGCTCAATAGGGTGTTATACGAAAGAATACTAAAGTGCTTTATGATACGTGAGAATGCAGGTACCAGGGTACATATTACATGAACGCATTCGCATTAGGGAAGGTTATGGGGACTATTGTACGCTTCAGTGACCAACTACTAGTAGTAATTGAATTAACCATCTCTCTCTCTCTCTCTCTCTCTCTCTCTCTCTCTCTCTCTTTATTTTGTTGCTTGTTTCATTACGTAATTCTTGTATGGTGTTATGATTTCAGGGACATACGGCGTATTTTTAGGAAAGATTGCAGAACTTGATGACGTGTTTGAACAAGTGAAGATATCTGAACCGTCCCAAGAAACAGAAGAGATCGAAAGACCAGAGTCCCAAGAGAGCGTTCCTGATTCGAACTTGATTAAAACTCTTACCTCACGGAATGGTTTGGTCTCTGGTAACACCACAGTTGTTAAACTGAAAGGTGTGGTTGACCTTGTTGATATATTATATTATATTATATTATATTATATTATATTATATTATATTATATTATATTATATTATATGAAAATGCAAATAATCCTCTAACTTACTGCTACGCGTGTAACTGTTTTTCATTCAAGTTGGCACAAACGTTTACATGTTGTTATCAAAATTAGACATTCTTTATCTGAATGTGTGTTTGTACCTATTTTAAATATTTCTATTCTTAGGTAGAAGTAAAGTTTGGAAATGCGCAGGGCATGTGTACCAGGGCGAAAACGAGACGTCGCACGTGACTTTTTACTTGGTGATTCCGCGAAGAGAGAGTGACCACATCAATGTAGATGACGTATTGGTGGGCAGTTCTAGCGGCGGTTTTCTGGAAAAAGTGACAGAAATTGTGTCCATCCCTTCCCCGTGGAGAACGAAGTTCGTCCACACCGAATTATTGTTATGTGGAAACCTAGAAGACTCATCAGATGTATTTCGGTACGAATTTTTATTGCTATGCCTGTGTATACTCTTCGTTCTGGTCGGTATATTTGACGGTATACGGGATAGCCTATATGTACGTTCCCACCGAGTTGTCTTGAGCTGTAATATTTTATTGACTTTGGCGGCAACCCATGAGCTTATCTATGGAAATAACACCTCTGCCAAGTCCTGTAATTGCCACATGTAACACCCAAATATTTTTCTGGAGTTTATTCCTAAGTTTGTTATATTATATGACCATAAATATGCATATAAATATGCCAAATAATTGTTTGCAGCACTGGTAAACCTATTTTGATATAACTTTATTTAGGATTAATGAAATTCGGAGAGGCTTACAATATACCTCTTGCGTTGGTGGAGATGGAATCCCAGGCCTTCAAATGTTCCAGAGACGGACTCCACGCTCGGTATCAGTTGGTAGCGTTATACCTGGGAGACCCTCCCAAGAATTTGCTGCAAAGGTAGACCTTTGCTTTAGGTGCTGTACCTTATAACTCTGGCATAAGGGGATTTCGTTTTAACTCTGGACGGTAGCCTGTAAATGTTGTCACATCTGTCATTTGTGATTCTATCTATTTCTAAATACAAAAGCGTTACATTTTTCCTGCATGTTAGGGAGCATGCCTAAAATTTTTTTTTTTTTGCCGCGGAAGGACTGATAAAACGATTTTTTCGGCAATCTCCACAAAGATTTGTACTTTCAGTCTTTAACTCTTTCATGTTCCCAATTTGCGAAAACCTAAGCGTTGTTAAAACTAAAGTCACTGTCTTGTTTGCCTGTTGCCTGTACAGTACGTTTAAACTTATGATTAATATACAATAATATGTATTATTCTGATTTTTTTAAAAATATGACCTCGCTTTACATACAGATATATTTATTTGGTTTCACTAAGGTACTCCGAAGTTTCCAGAAAGATGGCTACAACTTCTTTGAAGTTTCTCCTGTGGAATCCATTGAAGGCGGGGAGGTGACTGTGGCGAGCACGGGTATCACGACAGATAGACATGCAAGACAGAAGAGAACGACATTCACAGCGGGAAAAAGATTCAAGGCAACGTTTCCAGTAACCCTAGGGAAAGTTAAGGTAAGCACGCATGCGCTTTAAGTTTCACGAAAATTGTTAACAAGTTGATGGAAGTACATATTGCAGCATAGGTAAAATGAGAGTACGATTCCAGTTCAATTTAAAGTAAAATAAATCAAAAACTTTTCTTTTATCGGATAAAGCAGTAGGCGCTCTTTGTCATTTGATATTAACATTAAAAAAAGTACATATTCAACGATAAATTGCACATTTTGCAAAGTATTCTATCCTATGCACTTCCTTTCTTGCCGACACATGGTAATTATTTTAGTTCTTTTATTTAGAGTATCTGGTGTTATCATTATCAACGGTTTTTCGTCCAGGCAAAGATTGCATAGGTGCTGATTTCTCCTTTGTGGCGCTGATTTTTTTATGACGTCCCATCTAATGTAATACTGAGTGTTACTTTCTTTTAATTTCCAAATGTATTTAGATAACTTTCTACAGCATATTTTTTTCCCTAAATGACTTAGTGTGATTATTATATCTCAAATTAAATTGCCCACCACAAAGGCCTGTTGAGCACTCTGTACCACACTCAATCTTGTTATATATATATATATATATAGAGAGAGAGAGAGAGAGAGAGAGAGAGAGAGAGAGAGGGTTTGTTCGGGAATCCAAAGCAATTACAATGCACAAGTTAAGTAACATAAATACGAGATAAATTACACCCCGATGAACAAGGTGATGACATTTATTGCAGATTATCAGCATTCTTCTTGCTTTTGATAGTGGTGATTTTGTCTTCGTTATTTGTCTATTTCAATGACTAATATAATGCGCAAACAATGTCTTGTGTTGAACGGATCTCTTACATAGATGGTATGCGAGTCCAAAAAACAGGAAGAATTAACCATAAATATCAGTTTGGTCTTGGCCCTGAGCCTTTCTTGCGACTTTGGCGTACTCTGTAAAACTTCCAAATTTGACAACACATCCAGGAGATGCTATGTCGTCAATTCCATATACATCCCCATGGCTACCAATAGAAACCACGCAGATTGTCCATCCTGGAAATAATTATGAATAATGGATTGATAAATAATGGTGACAGAAACTAAAAATTATCCAAACAAACAAACAAAAAATTGATATATATATATATATATATATATATTTCACTTCATTCTTTTTAGATGGTAAATATGAATTAGAACTATGGGCCTGTTTCAAGGGTCACATCAATTATGGTCTGATCAGATAAGAGCATTGATATACATGTATATATACAGACATGACATTTAATATGGAATGTTTTTCCAATTCATCTTTTCATGCTTAGCTTATCACAGTAACGTTTAAAGTTTTTGTGGTGATCTCTTAAATCAGGTACGGAAAAGGTCAACTACAGAATTGGTCACAGGGCCTTCACAAAACGATTGGCATGCGACATTTTAAATTATGTGCGAAACGATACCTTAGTCGGCTTAAAGTAACGGAAGTCTTTACTTAGACTGAATATAGATTTGATCGTTTTGACTCTTCACTCTACACTCTTCAGGGATATACTAACCTTGTTTTTTAATACTTGTTGCTCTTGGTCGCGGATCGCCCAGGTTAGACATCGTGTCAGTAAGTAGCCATATTAGCTTCGAGTTTTCTTCCAAGAAAAAATCTTCAAACATGAGCTGCGCAGTCTCTAAAGCCAGTTTTATGTTCGTAGCTCCCTCTTGAAAAGAGACAAAAATGATTTTGTAATAATGTATGTGTGTATTTGTGTGTGCGTTTGAGAGAGAGAGAGAGAGAGAGAGAGATCGTATGCGCGTTTGTATGTTTACGGAAGAGAAGGAGAGAGTTAAGAAAGAGAGAGAGAGAAGATATTGTCTTACTTCTATTGTCAATCGCGTCAATGTAAGCTTTAACGGTGGCCAAATCAGTGTGTTCATTCAGCTCGAACTCTCTCTCCACATCAGTGGCAAACGTCAATGCACCAACCCGGGTTCCATCGGGGGCAATAGGACAATGCCTATCGATGAATTCAGCAATCATCTGAGAAATAAAAGCGTGGCTTCCATACATTCAATGCTGCGATGATGGCATATTAATAATGCAAAAAACCAAACATATTAATCTTTTGGTGTCAAACCAAATACAGGTACATTCATTTTGACAGATCATATGAAGTGGCTCTATCACGCTTTGTAAACTGTGCATCATAACGCACACATAGAATAAGATTGGGTTCTCATACCTAGATCGATCTAACTGGATCGATCCATCTCCAATGAGTTTCTTGCTAAATCGCTTACAGCTTAAGCGGCTAAGATGTCTGGCACGCCTACTGAAGCTGCTGAACGTCAATTAATTAATCCTAGAAGCTTCAGTAGGCCTGACAGACATCTAAGCCGCCTAAGTTGACTGCAATTTAGCGAGAATCCCCTCGGAGATAGAACAATCTACAGTTAGTGCGATAGGGTCTTGGGATAGTCCGTAAGCCTGCCTAAGAAGAACCATTCTAATCCCACATTGACTATCTAATTGCGCGAAATATGATTACAATTAAACCACGCTGTATCAGATAAAAATGGGCTAATGCTCGCCAGATTTATTAATTTTATAACGTACGAATAAATAATTAAATTAGAAATAGCCCATGGTAAGATCACTGACGTGTGGGAGCGGGAGATGAATACCTATATCAGCACCCGGCCGTCAAAGCAAAAATAACTTTCTTTAGATGTTATTTACATCTTAAATTCAAAATAAAACTGTGTTCTTTGGAAAATTATTTTTACGTATTGAATTCAGCGTTATCAAAGGACCTCTTACCTTTGTTGCATATTTCTGCACCTTAAACTCAGTATCATAAATGCTCGAACTGCTGTCCAATACGAAGACAATATCAAGATCAGAGTTCTTACTGTTGGTTTGCTCGGTGGTACAGTGAGACACAATCTTCTTTAAAATGTCCGAGAGCTGGCTTGCCGTTGTTGATGTCCCTTTTTAAAAGTAAAATAAATTCTGGCAATACATGATCATTACAGTTACCATATATCTATATGTCCATTTTGTCATTATTTAGGAAAAACAGTAGATCCGGAAAAAGACATCAATGGCTACAACTTAGTACATGACTAAGTATATATAATTACTAAGTATATGTAATTGGGGTCAGCGTTTTTTTTAATGAAAATGTACTGATATAAATCTCAAAAAAGATCTGTTACACCGAAAAATACTGCAAAGCTGGGATATAGATATGATAGTCAAGGTACAAGGTTTATCATATTGAACGTTGTCCTATTCGTCGAAAATTTATGGAATACAATTATCAATAACTTACCATTACCCCGTGGAATAGAGTTAACCACACACCACTCGTTCAGCAACAGAGCAGCAGTCAGAATGAGTGCACAGAATCGCTTCATATCGGTTGCAGTGTTGGATCTGTATGGCGTTACTATTAACCGCGCTGTTTTATATAATACTGAGAACGGATGCGCCGCTGACACACCTATTGTATTGTTGTTGCCAATGGCCAATGTAATCGCCAAAGACGAATTTAATGGCAGTCTGGTACAAGATATATATGTGACATTTGTATGAATTGAGGGGAAATGTGTACGCTCACTGGACGCGTTTAAACATAGCTTCCTCAGGAATGACCTTGTGGTCCAAATGAAAACGTCAATGAATAACCTGTATCAAAACAAGTTGAAAAGCACGGAACAACTCCAACCAAATTCTAGAATTGCTTTCTTTCAAAATACAGAGGAATGTACGTATATAAACAAAAGTCCTTAAGAAAACGAGAGCTCCACACAGACTGTTGTAATGACAGTCTAAGTGCACCATTGGTCGACCGTAATGCCTTAACCTGCGCTCGTAAAATGTTTAATATCTGCAATGAACACGTACTTTGAGACATTAACGTAACAACTGGGCACTAAAATAAGACAACCATTACGCCGGCGCCTTATCAGAAAATGAACACGCATTGCTTTGAGGCATGTACAGACAAGAACAAGAGCTTGTCGCCTTGTTGCTATAAGTTTAACTGCAGCGCAGTATGTTGGGTTTTACATTTTGAAATGTGGCCATGCCAATTGACTACAAAAAGGCATTTTACAGACCGGTTCTTTACTCTCACATTGATTAAGACCTACAGCATTGGTCAAAAAGGGTTGTCCCATCCCCAATTCTATGTGCTTTTATTTAAAAACGATCACGTCATTGGTGTAAACTGTTCTAAACAATGCTTTTTATTACAGATACCATAACTTACAGGATTAATCGTTCTGAAAATACAAAATAGCGGTGAAATTATCTACATTTTATAGCATTAATTCACATTTAAAGTATGCACCACTCCAATCTGGTGTTTACTGTGATTTCCACAGAGACAAAGAAATGTCTGTTAATTAAATTAAAAAGACACCGCCTAATATCACCGAATTTACACAAAATAAACATTAGGATGTGCTCATTAAAGGCCACGTGTCTGACGTGTGTGTCTACCGCGTACTGCAATTACCTCCTGTAGGCGGCGCGACAAACCTTCACCAAGAGTAACAATCCTGTTTTGTGGGAAATTGTCCCACATTCTTTATAAAGAACTTGGCGAAGATGGTCCAGATTAGTTGGAGATTGGTTCTCCTCTGCATTGCATACTCCAATTCATGCCACAGGTGATCGGTAGGGTTAATATCAGGGTTCAAAGATGATATCCTCCGAATGAACGTTGTTTCTGCAACAAATCACTTGCCAGGCGAGAGCTGTGTGCAACTCACAGTGACACATGATTAGAGGGGCGCATACAGTACTCTTAATTTAAATAAATGTTATGAAAATATAGATATTTTCACCGCTATTTTATATTTTCTGAACGATTAATCAAGTAAGATTTTAACACACTTTTAACGCGCGTCCGCCCGACACGTTTTAAGGGATTTACAAGTGTTGATTATTCAGTCCATCATGTTGATGCGTCACTGATGATGCCATTCACATGGTCATGTGGTGATAATTGATAGTTAAAGGGATAATAACTATGAGATCTATATTTCACAATAAAAACACTGTGAACAACTCATAGAAATAAAATATATTCTGTTGTAAAAGAAAAACGGCAGTTATAGCTATTATTTTGATATCTGAGCTTGTCTTTAGACCACATGACCTCCATTGATGGCCATATACTCTGTTATAATCTCTTAAGAGATTACAACAAAAAAAAACTTTTTTAGAAAAAAAAAACAGAGACTAACTTTGAATGTAAAAATGGATTCATTAACCATTGTTAAGTACGGGAAAATTGTTGTTTACTCCAGGAAATTCATTTTTTGGCCAAAACGAAGAGTTATTATCCCTTTAAACCGTAAAAAGTATATCCAAAGGCCCCTGTGTAACCAAGAACACCATTCGCACAAACGCCACAGTACTTATGTCGCCCTCTGTACATACGTCCTTCACACGACAATTGGTTGTTTGCTTTTAATATATATATATATATATATATATATATATATATATATATATATATATATATATATATATATATATATATATATATATAATACTTTATCTCTCCAGGTCCCATGTGGCACCTTCACAGCCTCGGCGAAGGCAATTTTTAGGGCATATCCTCGAGTATCAATTACACTGAGGTGGAGCCGCCCATTCCTTCACAGGATCAAAGCATCCCTCGATTCCTCGGTGACATTAAGGGTGACTCTGAGACTGGACTTCAAATGCAGGTATGCGTCCACGCATTAATCAGTTTTTAATCGTGTTGGTTGTTTATATGATATGCCATTAGGCATCATTGCGTTCGAAAATGATATTGAATTAGATAATTAAATTTTACTAGCTTCACGAAGCCTTTTCTAGTTAACACTGCGCCTCCGCGTTTCGGAATTCGCTGGCTATGTTTATTTGAAAGTCTAGGGGAGTTTAGCGACTGAGACTATGCTGGCTGAAGATGACTGCATGAATGTGACTATAGCCTACCATTTTGAAAGAGGCTGCGGACATTTAGTTTGCGTCACACGTATTATAACATCAAGGCCTGTGTGTATCACAAAAAAAAAAAAAAAAAAAAAACGTATTATTTATCATAATCAAATGGCTGCGTATCATTTGGAACAGCTTTGAAAATAAACAAAGTGAAACATTACATAGAAAACCTTTGTGAGTTCAAAACTACCTTTGTGTACAGCTGTACCTTTTTTTACAAGTGCATAGCCAGTCCGGACAACATGTAGTCGATTTTGAGGGTGGGCTTCAATTTCTAGCTTTCCTCACATCGACTATAGCTTAACCTGAATGATATATTCTTTGGACAAGGACCCAGTTAGGACTGGTGTTGTTGCGTTTCAGGGTGTCATACACTGGCCCAAAGAAAGCTAAATTCAACCACCCTATTGACAACAGGCATCTGGTCTCTTTGTGCATCCCGATATGGGCTGGCATATGCATCCCTGTTGGTATTCTCGCTGATTTGAAGGTGAAATATGTATTGGAAGCACAGGTAGGTATTGGTAGCAAAACACGGAGAGTCGTGTCATGGTCATGAAACAGCCCATCAAATTTTGACTTCATTCTGATACCTTTCCATTTATGCTCATTCCTAATTTGGTTGAAATCGCCACGTTCGAAATCAAGTGCAGTCTCTTTCCATAATGAGTTTTTGTGTATTGCCTTGAAGTTAATTCATTCTTTGCAACGAGTGTCTTTAAATGTGAAAATTAAGACCACATAATGTTAATTATAAATACCCCTTACGAAAATTTTCTATCGGACATTAAACAGGACTGGATGGAACTCTATAGATATCTGATATGAAATTATGGGACTGTATAGAAATTCTATAATTTTATGGAAGTCCTATATGACCATATGGGATTGGGGGCCAATTTCCAAGAGGGTGTCAGGGACGAAGATTTATTTTGAAATAAAATACAAGCGCTCGCTATGCCTCTACAGGTAGTAAAGGTTAGTTTGAGTTAAAGGTAGTTTGAGTTAATATATATATTTGTTCCAATATGTACTTGAATGGTAATCATCCATATATAACAATATATTCAGGGAAAAGGATTTGCTGAGTTATCGCTGGAACGAACCGGAAGTGTGGACATGTCGGCAGGCTGGTCCAGTACTTCTGGTGTCTTCAGTTCCGGTCCTGATGTAAGTACACGACAGGTCATCTGGTAATTACTTGGTCAGCAATGATTGAAGTTATTGAGAAATTAGCCAGAAGAAAATAGTACTATTGGCGGATCCCCGGTATCAAGAATGCGGCACAGCGCCGCAGCATGTTTACCATGAAATGTTTACAAATGGTGCATATTTTTAAAAACATTTTTTATGTGATGCATATGAAACATGCTCAGGATGTATTCCTGCTTATGAGTAGACTATATAGGGAAGGGTCCGTTACGTATTATTGATTTTGGAACGATCATGTCTTCTGCCATGTAAAATATACTGAATGTTGATCTTTATTTAATTATTTGTTTTATTTAGTAGCTATACGAGGAATACAATTTTTTCACACTGATCAAATTGTACATCCCGGTGGTCTTGCAACTTTTTTCACACTGACCAAATTCTACATTTCTGTATTCAGTGTTACTTCCAGAATGTGCCAAAAAAAACCAAGATTTAAAACTTAAAAAAAACTTCATAAGTTCAGTCAATGTCAGCAGTTTGATAAATTTCACCTTCATCTAAAATTTTTCTCTCAGTTCACGCTAAGCTCCCCGGCTCCGAAATTGAGCGGTGGCCTAACACGTGACCAAACGTTTGCGTCAGCAACGCTTACTGTTACCCCCGCCCTGAAGGTGCACGTCCCGAACCTGAAAACCATTGCTAGATTTCTTCGAGCTGCTGGATGGTGGATTCGAAAAGTTCTGAGGAAACTCTTCAAAGTTGAAAATCAACGTAAGAATGTTATGTTTGATTTTTCTTTCTTTTTTTTTTTACATCTTTTTGTGAAAACTTTATGCGTGTTTTGTATTTAAATGGGCAGCATGCTTACCAAGAAAGCAGTGTGATACAGCAAGATTCCAGTTGATCCGGTTTGCTTTGGGTGGGGTCATTTAAACGAGATCCAAATTGGGCCGTCTGTAGCATTTACGGTACATGCACCCAGACTTCCACATCTAAGCAAACAGAAAAGCAGTAGTAATGTTCTCGATTGATAGATCCCGCTTTATTTTAAATTCGCGTGTGAAATACTTTTTAATCATAATATTATTTCAGAAGTTTTGAAAGTATACTTTCATTTCACTCCATCAATTTTTTATTTTGCTTAACTCGTGGCTAACAGGCTTAGTAAATCCCTTCTTTTTCTTCCAAAATATTGGGAGCTTTGGGACTGCGTTGGTGTCGTTGATATAAGCACGTCAACACTTACGTGTTCATTCACATGAAGATGTGAATTTTACAGGTAGGATTCAACCCATACTAGAGTTTGTGGTATCGGCTCCGCTTGTCGGACGTGCGAAAGTAACTGCTTGTCCAAATGACTGCGACCCACCACAGGACAAACTCAAAGTGGAAGGACATGCGGGGTTACCCGAGAGCATTGACGGGGACCTTACGGTTAAAGTTCCACTTACAAGTATCTCTAAAACATGGAAAGTGTTTAGCATACCTGGAAAACATTACGATGGAAAGTGAGTGGCCTCTTAGAAATGTCTTTTTGTTATTAATTGATATACCGGTGTGACAGGAACGGTAGTCCACCAGGAACCGTAGTCTTTGTACAGGTGGCATCCGTCCCATGTACTAACCCCAATACTACGACGACTATCCTTGACCTGGCCCCCGTTTCACAAAGAATCTTAAATCCGTAGACGTCTTACTCGAGCTGGGTGGCCTAGCTAGGTCGACTTAGCTGAAGTCGACTTGGAGTGTTTCACAAAGAATCTAACGTCTTAGCTTGGCGTGCTTACCGTAGTCGACGCGCACGAGAAACTCTTCAAGAAAAGGAGGTGTAAAATTGCAAAAGTTTCACAAGACATGACGTTTCATGGCCTCTTTCGGCCGAGAACGATCGTTTATCAACGATAAAAGTCAGCCAAAACACAAACAAAGTTTGTTTTTGAACTTTATTGATTAGTTTAACTTCAATACAACTTCAAAG